>VWZP01007086.1:1661346-1687404 GCA_013396995.1 Dicaeum eximium
GAAAAAAAATTCAGTCTTTTTTTTTTTGTTTTTTTTTTTTTTTAATTAGGTGTTGAATCTTTTTTTGGCCTTGCTGCTGAGTTCATTTAGTTCAGACAACCTTGCTGCTACGGAAGATGATAATGAAATGAACAACTTGCAGATTGCTGTTGCAAGAATTCAGAAGGGAATAGATTATGTGAAGAAAAAAGCAGGTGAATGTGTCCGAAGGTCTTGTTTGGGAAAACAAGCTGCTGTAAATCAAAGAACAGCAACAGATGAGTTGAATGATAAGAGAAACCATTGCATTTCTGACTGTACCAACACTGAACTAACAATAGATACAAATTCTGGCAAAAATGAAAATGGAATGGCCACTGTTATAGGTGGCAATGATAATACATCATTCATAATCAACCCAAGCCTTACTGTTACAGTTCCAATAGCTGTTGGAGAGTCTGATTTTGAACGTCTGAATACAGAAGAGTTTAGCAGTGACTCAGATTTGGATGAAAGCAAGGAGGTAAAATATAAATATTTTATATTTTAGTTGAACGAATTATACTAACTTTATTGTTTCATAGTGTAATTCTTCCTGCTTAGAAATGCAAAGCAATTTTAACTCAAGATTCTTGGACTGTGCAGAGAGTGAATAATCCTAAGTGGGAAAGTGGTGGTTGAAAGAGTAGGAAATCCTGGAAGAACTGTATAAATTTATGTGAACCAATTTATTAAGTTGTTTGAAAAGCAAGCTTTACCGAATTGTTAGGTGAGTAGAGAAATTAGTATAAATGTACAGAATAAACAGTGTCAAAGTAATGGTGGTGTTTCTCTGAGCTAAAAATGTAAGTAAACTGCTATTTAAAAATATTAGAGAAGATATTAATAAAGAATATTAATATTCTTTAAGGAAAATCAGCATTATTATTTTACTGGATAAACTTAACAGAAGTGCTCACTTAGGCTAATGAGAGCAGTAACAACAGTTTTCATGTTCTGAAATCAAAATGATGGGGGAAAGCCAAGGGAGCAATGTTTGTATTCTGATGTGAATATATCTAAACTATATATCTATATATAACTAAAAACTCAAGAAAAAAACAGAACTGATGAAAACTTACTTTCTTATAACTTTCTTACTTGTTTTTGGGAGTTTTAAACCAGTCACTTGTAAGACAACTGCCTGATTTTAAACTGGGTTGGCTCTAGGACTGTAGTCATTTGTCAGCAGCTTCAGTCTGAGGGGAAAAGCAAAATCATGGATTTCGGCAGGATTTTGAAAGACACTAAAAATTCAGATTGCAATCCGTGGCTTGAGCACACTGTGTCTGATATCACCACCTCTGGCACCTGAAGACACGAGGACATAAATAGAATATCGTCGCTTGTGCAGACAGCTGTACTCCAGTCTGAATTGCTTTGTCTGGATTGTTTTGGTTTTTTGGTTCTGGGTTTTTTTGTGTGGTTGGTTTTTGGGCATTCAGTTGATGAGTCTGAGAGATTTTTGATTGGTTGCGGGCTTTTTAGGTTTTCAGGCATTTTATTTTGAACTGGTAATTAATTTGCCAGTATTAGTTCGAAAGTTTAGAAAATAAGTTTGTTTCAGTGGAGTGTTGTGAAATTAAATTTAAAAGGTGTAACAAAGTACTCTTTAGGTGTTTCTTTTATTGCAGAGTACAGTGTTCAGTAGTATTGCACTAATTTTTATTATTTCAGTGGCTTTTTTCCTGATCCTTGATCTGTTCCATCTACCTTTTGGAGATTGTGTTACTGCAGATGTTAAATTGACCACTCAGATGAGAAGACTGTAGATTACTAAGGTGCTTTAAAGCAAGGCAGACAGTATTATTAACCCATTTAAAATAGTAACTGCTTTATGTAATGAAGCTATAATGTTTGCTGAATAGTTACTACAACTTTTACACACTATTTATCTGACTGAAGGATACTGGATTTCTTAGTGTTCTAATAAAACTTGGGTTTTATGGAAGGAACATCTAATGAATCCAGGTAATTTGACTTCAAATCTACCACTTGCCTGGAAATTAGCCTTCAGTTGAAGACACCTAGTCTTCTGTATTTTATATTTTAGAATTGAGTGACAAGAAGTGCCTTCTTACTTCTTATATTGAAGATGATACATAACCACTAGCGATTTATAAGATACTGCTACCTAGTATCAGTTTTGAGTTGCTCAGGTTTGGAAAACTGGCTGAGAATTGGCAACCGCAGGAGAAACATAAACTAACAAACCCCCCTCGCCCCAATTTCATGTACACTTGTTCATAGTCAGCAGGGAAATTGTCTTTCATCTTGTAGATTAGTTCAGCTCTTTCTTTCAGACTTCCCCTTTAAATGGAGCAGTTTATGTTGGAGTTGTTACATAGCTACATTATTTGATGAATCCTTGAGAAGCCATTGCTAAGAAGTGAAATCAGATTTATACCAGAAGACAAATTGAGGAACTTACAGGTTTATTGCTAAGCATGAGGTTTTGTTTTTCATTCCTGTGTCTGCTACAATCCATAATGCACCTTGAACTGTTTGAAATTTTTTTTTTTAATCATTCAGTTAAGTATTTAAAGATCCTAGAAAAAATTTCTTATGCAGAAGTTTCCATGTTTAACATGGTATGATTTACTGTTTGTTTTGCCTGCAGCTTTATTCTGAAAGAAAGGACCTAGATGTATCCTAGTTAGTGTCCAGTGAAGACCAGAAATAACTTTGAAAGTGAAAAGCCAGGAGAAATATATTTCTGTTGTATTAAATGTCTAGTTAATACCACTTAAAGCAGAAATAGTGTGGATGCATCTGTATGTCTCTTTTGTTTGGGCCTGGGTTTTTTTTTTTTTGGGTTTTTTGGTTTGTTTGGGGTTTTTTTTTTGTCCAGAGGAGGAGGATTTGAGTGTGAAGGGATTTTTGGTGGTGGTTTGGTTTTTTTGTTTGTGGGGTGTTATGTATGTTCAGGCCCAAGTCCAGTATACATTTATGAACTGCAGATGTTCTGCTAATCTTACCTCTTCCATTATATATTTGGATATGATTAAAGCTCTAATCCACATCTAAAAATGTTATGTTTTGCAAGTGTGTGACATATTTAGAAAACACCTATTTTGAGTAAGTAGGAATCCACACTTCTGTTTCCAGTACTCGAGCAACCTTCAGGGTACCGTATTTTAATTTCATTGCGTACCATTCTCTCACAGGAGTAAAATCAAGCTGGATCAGTCAAGACTGGTGCTTTTAAACCAGGCAGAGCAACGTGTCAGCATGTTTACACAGGTTACCTAAACAAATCATACATATTTGATCACTTCTGAGATTGGTTGGCCTGCATGCTACTCAGCTCCAATATCTTTTCCCCATATGTTGCAATGTAGTGGGAACACACGCAGCGCTCTGTAAGCTGGGTCCCATGACTCACATCACAGCATGACCCAGGGCAGCACCCACACCTTCCTCTCTCCCTCTTACATCTCTGGTATTTCTGTACTATTTCCGTGGCATAACCTGCATGCTTTGTAAGTTTTATTATTGTTAACTGAATGATTAAGCATCAGTGCTTTTCAAGATTAAAAGAAGCCAATGATTTTATGACAATGGAAAGGTTGTCCTCACTTGCTTTTTCTGTTCATCTGTTGTACTATGTTTTTAGCTGTCATGTAAATATGAACATTCTCTGATCATGTTCATTTGACCTATGCCTCTGTAATATTACATATATACAGTTACTTGTATGCTGAAGTGTTTATATCTTTGATAAAAATTGGTTTGTTTGTTCACAACATTTTTGTAATTCACATTTCAGTTTTCTCATATAACAGAAGGTAAAATGTAGGATGAAAGATACACTCCTAGTAACAATCAAATGTGTTTTTATACATATGTTTTTATACATATTCCTTTGAATATGGATGTAATGATTTAGTTATATTCTAGTCATGAAGTTTATATATGTCTGCAAGGTTGGAATATAGGGAATTTTTTATGTGAGTTTTGTTCTTCACCATAAATAATTGTTTCTTTGTGAACATAATCCAGTTACTTTATTTTATAAAGATAAATATAAAACATGAATCAAAATTTCTGTGCAGGTGTCTAAATAAATCTGGATGGTTTAAAATTATATGAATAAGGATGTTCAAACTAGAAAGAAATATAAAATAGGAAAACTCGGGATAAGGATAAAATTAAGACAATTTTAAAAAAGACAAAATAGGAACTACTACACTCCCAAACCTCTAAATTCAGAAACTCTAGAACCATAAAACTTACAAAGTTTTTTATTTAGCTTAATTGTACCAAGCTATGCATTTCTTATTCCTGATGATCTCTTCTCTATATTTTGACAGTTCTGCTCTATACCATTAAGATAATCCTTTTGCAAATACAAATTTTATTTGTGTGGTTTTTTTGTGGAATCTTGCATTATATTCTGTGTATTCTTTTGCACTGTATTAAGTATTGGAAGTATTTAGATCTCTCTTTTGTGTCCAAGGGGACAGTAAACTGTTCAGAAGGAATGGAAAAATATCTTTCTAGGGATTTTTGGAAGCAGTTTTTGAAAAGGCACTTCAATAGGGAGGAGTAGAATGGTAATATCCCATCCTAGTGGTCCCAGGTATGAGGGGATGAGTCTTGTTTGATGGATATGGATTATGTGACACTGCTCCTGACTCAAGCTTCTGCTTACATGAATCTGGAGCAGCACAGAGCAGTGTGCAAACCAGTAAACTGGGAGCTTCCAATCATTTGACTGAAAGATACACAAATCTTTTTCATTTGGACGTCACTTTGTCCTACCCTTCCCTGCATAATAAGGAAATGCTTTTTTTTTTAATAGATACGTGTGCCAATTTTTTCTCAGTTAATCCATTCAATCCAGTGCTTAGTGTACATACAATGTGGCCTTAGCTCTGTTTAGTAAACTGAGCAGCACCTAAGGGCCCTGGAAGTTGAAGGATGAACATTTCTGTCTTTCCTAAAAGTTTTCTTCCTGGAGTAATTCCCCAGATCAGTTAGACTTCTCCAAAGACTTCTATTGTAAATAGCAAGGAAACTAGCTTTCTAATTTTTAATTAGAAGGAAAAACTCTTCTGTGCATGTTGATTTTTACACTAACTTTTTTTGTTGTTGTTGTTGTTCGATATCTGCATCTTGGTGAAAAGTATGAGTCCCTCACATAAAAAAGAGAAACAATATTTAATTAAATCAGTAACTATTCAAGCAGTAGGATTATACACCATCTGTAGAAGAAAGACGAAACCAGACTACCTGGCTTATATCAAAAAAGTTCATGGAATCTCTAGTTTTATTTCTATAGTATAGAAAATTGCCTTTCGTAATTAAAAATAAATTTTAAAAAGCTCTAATCTCTGATTCTTCTACCATGAATTATATGAAATATATAACTTCATGTTCTAAACACATTGATTCTTTTCAGTTCCTTTTGTGTTTGTGGTTGTTCATCTTTTATACTATCATTTGAAGTAATGTCATCTGCTAAGCTTACAGTTCAAATTACTCAGGGTACTTCAAATTGCTTTAAATTTTTTATTAATAATATGACACAAAACTTCTTTATTCTTAAAAAGTATATATTTTAAAATTAATAATTTCCCTTATTTAATTAAATAATTTTCATTTACCCACCAGCACTGCAGCATTTTGCAATATATATATATGCTATGTCATGGAATGATGAAAGCAGCATAATAATAGGATTGTGGAGGACATATTGTGCTATCCCTGGGTTCAGTAGAAGTAATGATATGAAAAGTGGCTTGCTGTGAATATTGGTATTTTGCAATTATGTTGCTAAAAAAGAAAATATATGTTTACTGTAAACATTAGTAATATGGGGGTTCTACTCCAGATAATCAGTTTATAAAGTAATAGGAAAGTAGACAAAATAACAAAACCATTTTTAATAAAAGTTAATGCAGGATACCAGGTTGCTTATTGTTATCATATTGTCTGTCTTCTTTCACAAACACAAAAACTTGTTCATTACCAAAAATAATCTTCTCCTTTCCCATTTTACAATTGATGTTCTAAATACAACTTGATTGGATAGTAACTTGTCTGCATTTGTCTCTTAAATATCTCTTAATCATAAAAATCTAACTAAACTAGTAGAAGTGGTGTTGACTTGACAAAACTGAGGTTGTTTTATAAAGTGTGCTTACATCATTCCCTATAGACATTTACTTGTGTGACTTCATTACTGATGTTATATACTTCTGGATAATAACATTGTAAAATGTCAGAGAATGCTGTGACCAAAACTACTCTTATTTAGTTTGGTACTCATACTTTACTTAAGTGTACAGGACACCACATCTTCCCTTAAAATCTCCAGATCTCTGCAATACACAGGCAGATTACACAATAATATATTAAGATTTATTCTTTTATTGGAATGGCGTGGGGGTGTGTGCGTGTATGTTTGTTTTTATGTTTGGGGATCATTTTAATAATATGACTTATGTAATACTAATTACTAAAAAAAAAAAAAAACCCAAAATTATTTCTGGGTGTTGACTGTACAGGTATGTGTACCAGAGTAATGGGTAGTTTCAGAATGCACAATGTGCTACATATGTGCATTGGCAAAAAATGCAAATTAATGCCAGTTGAAATGTATAAGAATGTAACAGTAGAAAGCAAAAGAAATAGAATATGTATCAGCAAATCAACTTGGTAACAGTTAACTTTCTAGAAATTCTGAAATTCCATGAAAGATTCCATGGTATGCTCTGCAATCTCTCGATAGAAAGTGGATGATTTATGCACATTTCAACAGCATTGACTGCTACATGTGGGTGTTTTCTTGTATTTCTGGTGAAAAATATTTTTCTTCTTATAACTGGCACATGGTGTTGCATGCTTAGTTAATTACACTTCTAAAAATATAAATATTACTAAAGTAAAAATATAATTGAATTTTATTTTCAGAAGTTAGATTTTTCCAGCTCATCAGAAGGAAGTACAGTTAATTTAGCTGTCTTTGGAGAAGAAAAGAGTGAATCTGAACCAGAAAAATCATCAGAACTACAAGCATGCTTTACAGAAGGTATGGAAAGAAAATTTGGGCCTAGCAGTTACATTTTGCTTGTTTGCAACAAACATTGGCAGTTCAAGGAAGCTACTTGCTACAGCAGTCCTGGATCCTATTTCATCAAGTCTTAGGGTATGATTAATTTTGCCTGTTGTAGATAGCCATACTGACACCTATGAAGTATTATTTGTTAAAGCAAAGTTCAATATGTGTGTCTGTAATCATTTTATAACATTTTAAAATAATCGCTAGGCACAATTCTGTAAACTTATTCTTAGCAGACAGTAATTCTGTTGATTTAAATTACTTTGTCAGTAGTGAAATCTGCAAGATCAAACCCTACACTAGGCTCACTTCACTGAGAAGTTTAAAATGGAATCATGTGATTATTCATGGCCACTTCCTACTGCTAGGAAGCAATCCAGTGGGTGATTCAGATCATTCACTGGAAAGTTTGACTCAAAGAATAAATTTATTTTGTTGACATGTGGGGGAGAATATGTATAAATATACCCTGGGTTAAAACAGGTGGGTGAGATCCTATGTATCTGTTTAATTAAAGAAGTTGTAACAGCATACTTGCACGTCCTTAAATGTTTTGATTTATTTTAGTTCTGAATAGCTACGTCTTCTAGGGGACTACTGAAATTTACTATGTAGGAAGTAATTTCTGGTTTTTTGTGGTATTACAGATCTTAATTTCCTTTTAAATAATGAGTAGAATAATTCAGAACAAAATATGGTCCAGGATTAACTCTCCTATCCTGTCCATGCTTTTTAGTTTACTGTTTTGCAGATGTCTTTGATTTAGGCTAGGACTTTTGTCCTTTGAAGTATTATTTTACTGGTCTTTATAAAACCAAAATTGTTTGTCAGTGTGGGGCTATATTGACTATATCAAGTTCTTAATAAAAAAAAAATCCAACAAAAATGTACCTTTCTCAAATAATTTGACAATATATTACAATTCTTCCTTATCCTTGTGTTATATGATACCAATTCATTCTTGGGCGTAAGATTCATTTTTTCATAATATAAACATTTTGAGTGGTTGAAGGTAAGGTAGTTCATATTTTTCACTGTTTTATCTGATATGATGTAATATAGTGGAACTTATTTGTAACATATGAACTTAATGACACTTAACAGGAAAACCATAATGCCTTTGGGAGTCATTAAAGTCATGTCAGTTTGGTTTTATTTCTATGTGATTAATAATTTGTAAAGAATTAAGGAGGCTACTCTTGGCTAGGCAGATACTGAGGTTCATTGCTAACAATGCCTTGAGGCCCCACGATGAAGTAGGGAACTCTCCAGTGTGAGGCAAATTTCTGTGGACAGTTGCCACAAATCTGTATCACACTGGAAAAGCTCTCATAAACTCCTGTTAAAACATTTGTTTTTGTAAAGAGGTATCCTTAGTCAGCCCTTGGAGCATCAGTTGTTCCTCAGTATAATAAAAACAGTATTTACGTCTGATTTATTTGAACCTTTTCAAGAAGGCAAAAGGTCTTTTAAAAGAAGAAGCTTCTGTATTCTTAAACAAGTTCATGTGAAAGTTGCTATGTATGCTCTTTGTTTCTACTCCCTGACAATTTGCATGTTCTTTAATTATCTGTATATAAACTGAATAATATATATTTTTAAATGTGTTTGTAAATGAAGATTAGCTCAGTTAGATGACTGTCCTTTACTATAAGCTTGATGTAGCATCAAAGTAGCGAAAAAATGGTGTACACTTAGGTTTTCCTACATCCAGAGTAGAAAATTGAAAGGATAAGTAGCATGAAGTAGCTTGAACATCATGAAACTGGAGCTAGCAAAGAATGATTTGATTTTTCAGGATAATGAAAATTATACCATATAAGAGTTTCTTAACTTTTGTGTTATTAGGCTGTGTACGGAAGTTTAAATGCTGTAAAGGCAGTAGGGAGAGCACAAAAGGAAGGATCTGGTGGAACCTTCGAAAAACCTGTTACAAGATAGTAGAGCACAACTGGTTTGAATCATTCATTGTCTTCATGATTCTTCTCAGCAGTGGTGCTCTGGTAAGTAGAGCTTTTACCCTGGAAATAGTACCCATGAAAATGTTTTATCTAAGTGTAGTATTATAGCACATGTGTATTCATTAAGAATAAAACACAAAGTTGTCTTTGAAGAGAACTTGGAACTAAATTCCCAGAATATTTTGGGTATTGCATTTAATTTACATTACGTTAAAATTGCCATGAATGCTAGGTGATGTGTGTGTTTATGAAAAGGATTATACTAAAAATCTTGTTTAGAAATTATAAAAATTGTGAAAATGGAAATTTATGCATGAAACAATTATTCTACTTCAAATGAAAATTGTCCCCAAAAGCAGATGCTGAATTCATCATGTTCTTACATCATGTTCTTAGTTAATTTTTTGCTACAGTTTTAGTTGCAGTATTTCTGGACTGTTACATAGGAATTTTTGAATTTCTTTATACTATTCTTAGTGACATATAGTGCTTCCCATATTTGGGTTCATTTTGGTTGCTGATTGACATAGGATTTGCTATATATTGTCTTGGTCTCTGCTCCAGCACCTAAAGCACCACGTACTTCCCTTCCTTCTTCCCTAACCTTGGGGTTTGCAGAGTAGTTTTTCTCACTTTTTTCCTCAGTGCTCATACTGCCATGCAGTGTTTTGCCCTTTCCTAAATATGTTTTCCCAGAGTCACCATCAGCTTCATTGTTGTGCATGGCTCTTTGCTGTGTGGGATCTGTGGGGGAGCTGGCACAAAGCTGTCCCCAGGTCTCTTCTCACAGTGGCCACATCTACAGCCTCCCGCTACTAAAACCTTGCCAGCACCTCAGTCTGAAATTCACTAGAGGGCATCAACATAATATCTGGTCTCTTGTTAATTAAGTTGATGTAATAATGAGACTGCCTTCCGACAGAACCTGGCTGGGCTTTCCAGGTTGAAAAATTAGAATTCTGTGTTGACTGTTATTGAAATTTCTAAAAATCTTTTAGGCAACCTCAGACTTTATATTGTAATTCCATTTTCAGACAATAATAAAATCTAAAACACAGAAAGAATGTAATTGTAATTTCTGTTATTTTGATTTTTCAGGGTAAAATATCTGAAGTTGGAAGTGATTTTACTTTGCTGTTTTCATTTAGTTCTGGCTTAATTTTGTAATTTTCAAAGACTTTTCAATATCTGACTTATATGTAACCCGTTCTTTACAGGCTTTTGAAGATATATATATTGAACAGCACAAGACTATAAAAGTCCTGCTGGACTATGCTGATAAAATCTTTACTTACGTCTTTATTCTGGAAATGGTGCTAAAATGGGTGGCCTATGGTTTTCAGACTTACTTCACTAATGCTTGGTGCTGGCTGGACTTCCTGATTGTTGATGTAGGTACTCTGCTTTCCAAGCAGTCTGTTCCTGTGGTTTAGGCAGGTCATTTTATGTAACTTAAATCTGATAGAGATATGTGCAGTGAATAATACAAATCTGGTTTAAAGGAATGGAAAATTACATACTGGCAAATAATATCCTGCTTCAATTGTCCAGTGTGTAACTAAATCTGCCTTTGTGCTGTCATTGACACCGTGTGTTCTGTGTTTTACTGTGCGGGGTCCCAGCTGGTGTGGGGAGCACAATTTACTGATTTGACTTCAGTCTGCTGGATGTGGCAGCAGAGAGCAAAGGAGGATGCACACACAGGAAAGGAAAGGGAAACTTAAGTGAGCACATGGGGTAGGGCATTTGATCCTGGGCTTAATGAGGCACTGACAAACAGGAAAATTGTTTTTCAACAACAACATTAAAAACTAGTGTTGACATTGCACTCCAAAGAAACTAAATTAGTGACATTGCATGTTATGTTCATTTAAAGGAGTTCTTTCTTTTTGCGAAGATGTTGGACTAGAAATCCAACAAATGGAGAAAAGAAAACTCTATTGATTGGATGGTATCTGAAATCTAGGATAGAAACTATGTCCCCTACCAGTAGAATTGAAACTTACCTAATGCTCTGGCCATGCCAGTACCAGTCAAATTATTACTGTGAGGTATTTTACAGAATCTTTTCAGGCAAACTGTTCTGTACCTATCAGCCTAAACTCTCCAGCTGTTCCCTGCCCAATATCCGGATCAAAGTGTATAGACGGAAGTTCTTACCCATTGTGATATTTACAGTTATTTCAGAAACAGGTAATTAGCCCTGAAACAAATAAAAATGCTTGTTTTGCTCAGCTTTCCATGTGCAAGTACAAATGGTATCAGAGAAAAGAGCAAAGATGGGATTGTATAGTATTTGGCAGCTTGCTTGAGCTACTCTTAGAAGAAAGAAATCTGCAGAAGACTTCCTTGTGTAACCACAACAGGAGACAGCCATCTGGACTGGGAGGCTCAGTGAGGACACAAGCCATTGACTTTCACTGGAAAACAGCAGGAAAATCAACTTTTGAGCTGTTAATCCAGCTATACTGAAGGTTTCAAAAATTATTGTGGATTAAACCTTTTCTCCCACAAAAGTAATAATGTTAAAAGAAAAACTCTCAAGGCACATTAATAGTCCAAAATACAAACGATTTTAAAAATCCAAATATTTTTTCAGCTTATGATAAAAATACATTTTTGTGCTATTATACTGTTTAGTAGTTACAAGAACAGAAAGTTGAAATGAAACTGAGGTTGGGATTCTGTCTCATGTGCATCATTACAGGGTGTTTTGTAATATTTCCCCTTCTTTTTTTTTGCGGTACACCTTTTGAATTTTCTAATTTTCTAATGTTATATTTAGGATTTCTATATCTAGAAGTCAGTTTATAGCTGGTATCACAGGTTGTCCAAACCACAATCAAGCACTTGGAGGGAGAGCAAATTATTTATTTTTTTTAAAAAATAAAAATGCACATACACACATATCCACAAATGGTATTATGGATTAAAGCACGTTTTTGTTTAAACTGTACTGAAATTTACATGCAATATTAGACTAATTTTTTTCTCTTTTTATTCTTTCTTTTTTAATTTATTTTCACTGAAAGATTAGGGACTTTGTGAAATTTTTTCCCAATATCCGGATCAAAATTTTACCCCTCAAGGCATTTCTATTTTGAAGCTACTTAAAAGAGAAAATTACTTTTGTGTTGTTTTTTTTTTCCTCTAGGTCTCATTGGTTAGCTTAGTAGCTACTGCCCTTGGTTTCTCAGAATTTGGTGCAATTAAATCGCTCCGAACATTAAGAGCTTTGAGACCTCTAAGAGCTTTGTCACGCTTTGAAGGCATGAGGGTAAGGGAAAAAAAAGGAAATTATGTGTAAAACAAATCCCTAAAAATATGCCAAATTATAAAAGCATGGAAGAGTGCTAATTGCATGTGTTAGTAAGGCCAACAGTAGCATCTTAGGTTATGTGACATGCATTACTCCTATTTGCATTACTTCAGTGTAATGTAATGTTTTACATTAAATCTTCTAGATTTAGAAAAATAACCCTTGTGTTGTTTTTAACTTTTTTTCTTTTCTGTGTTTATTGACTAGGTGGTTGTGAATGCTCTTACTGGAGCAATCCCATCCATTATGAACGTCCTTCTGGTTTGTCTTACATTCTGGCTGATTTTCAGCATTATGGGAGTAAATTTGTTTGCTGGAAAGTTCTATTACTGTGTTAACACCACAAATAATGAGATGTTCTCACCAGAGGAAGTCGGTAATAAAAGCATGTGTGAAAATATGAACAGAACTATTGGAGGTGTTCGGTGGAAAAATGTGAAAGTAAACTTTGATAATGTTGCAATTGGTTATCTTTCTCTGCTTCAAGTGGTAAGTGCATGAATTTTCCAGTTTTAGTTACAGTATCATTTAATTCCATAATTTTCAATGTTATTTTAAAATAAATAAATGGATATGGATTTGACGTCATAATTTTGTTCAGTGGAGGTAATTAATATTGCTTATGGTAAAAATATGATACATTCTCTGGACATTTTGGAAGAGGAGGAATATCTAATATTTACCTAATGGATATAAAGTTGCTTGGCACCAAGCTGATAATACCTTTTCAAGTGATATGGAAATACAGTATGTAGCTAAAATATCTGGTTAAAAACTGCTGCTAGGTTTCATTTTCTTTATCTGTTAGTGCATATTGGCTAATATTTTTACTATGTTTGTCATAGATACAGTCTAGGAAATATCTCATCTTCAGACAAGAAGAGAGTGCTAGATTTATAGGCATGAGCCTTTTTAGAGAAAGTGTCTGTAAATTGCCAATAAGACAAACATATATTCATGATCGGGTTAATTTGTCAAACTGCTTCTGGGAAATTACTCGTACTCGTAAGCAACTGGTAATTATTCTGTCTTTAAAAATGTCCAACTGGTAGTGTTTAGTAGTTAGCATTGTGCTAGCGGGCTACCATCTGTTTGCTTCAGGGGGTAGCAGTAGCTGTTGCTAAACAGCACCAGGCAATTGTGTAAATTACCAGCTTAGAGAATGGCTGCTTTTAGCATTTGTAGCATGTCTTGCCCCTACAGTTCACCTATGTAATGATTGGAGTAAACATATCATTCACACCTTTCATGCCCTCAATATCATAGCTCACCAGAGTAAGTTTGATGAAGGCCCTTTAGAAGGATAAGGAATTGGTTGGATGGCTGTGTGGAAAGATTTACACTCAGTGGCTTAATGTCCACATGGAAACCAGTACCAAGTGGTGTCTCTCAAGGATATGCTCTAGGACCAGCACTATCTTATACCTGCATCAATGACATCAATAATGGAATTGAGTGCACCCTCAGCAGCTGGCAGATGACACCATGCTGACCTTTGTGACAGGCTTAGAGAAGATGCCAGCCTGTGGGACGTCATGCAGCTGAAGATTGAAGTCCATGAACCTCATGCAGTTCAAAGCCTCATGCAAGGTCCTGCACCTGGTTCAGGGCAATCCCCAGTATCAGTACAGTCTGGAAAATGAATGGACTGAGGTCAGCCCCATAAAGGTGGTCTTGGGGAAAAAAAGTTTGACATGAGCACTTGCCTGTGACTGCACAGGATTTGACTGCAAAGTCAATCATATCCTGGGCTGGCCAGCAAGTGTGGCCAGCAGAGAGGCGATTCCCCCTATACACTCCCTTCTCATGAGACATGATCAGAACAAGAAGATATGGACCTCTTAGAGGTCCAGAAGACAGCCAAGAAAAAGATCAGAGGACTGAAATTACTTTCCTTTGAAGAAAGGCTGAGAGAGTTTGGGTTGTTCAGCCTGGAGAAGAGAAGGCTCCAGGGAGACCTTATGGTCTCCTTTCAGTGTTTAAAGGGGGCTTATAAAAAACTGAGGGGAAATTTTCCCAGGGCTTGTAGTGACAAGACAAATGGTTTTTAACTGAAAGAAGGTAGATTTATATTGGATATAAGGGAGATTTATTTATTCTTTTTAATGATAATGCATTGAGACATACAGGTTGCCCAAAGAATGTGGATGACCCATCATTGGAAATTTTTGATGTAGTACAAGATACCCTTCCCTGTGGCAGAGGGTTTAAACTAGATAATTTCTAAAAGTCACTTCCAACCATTCTATTATTCTGTTATTTTCTTAAGATTTCTTGGGACTACTTACCTTTTAGTTTCTTCTAGGACTATTTCTGTATTCTGTCTGAACAATGCCAATAGATGGTGGCTGATTATTTTTTCCTGGAATAGTCCTGCAGTTTTTTGGTAGTCAGACAGTTAGAACTGAAAGCCTTATTATAACACCTTGAGGAAAACCAAGCAGTGTTTGGGAGGAGCTGGTGTTGGCAGCACACACTGCACTCAGGGCAGAGAAATAGTGCAGTTCAGAATGGTTCCATCCATGATGGAATTACAGGGGAGCCAGAGAGCTGGAATGTGCAGGGAAGGTCCTAGAGAGGAAGCAGTGGATCCAGGCTGGGTGCTGGCTCTGGAAGGTGCACAGAGCTGTGTGGGCCATGGCCCCCATGGACACCGTGGCACACACTTGAAGGATGGACGAGCTACTGAGTCCTTGGGCAGCTTCACTCAGTCTCTTCTTGGAGCTCCTTGTTTCCCATGGAGTGCCCCACACCATCCCTGTGCAGGTGGGCTGATCATGCAGGTTCCCTGTATCCTGACATCAGGGACTTGGCTTTATTGGGGTGCCAAACAGCACAGTGCCTTTCCTGTTAAGGTAATGCTTTACAGATGGCAACCAGCACATCACATTGCCCTGGGAAATTAATTGTTTTCTCTCTGGTAGGGTGATATTGATTGCAGTTCATTTCACAGAGAGTTTATATGAATTTCCATGAAGATTAGAACTTATTCCGTGTTTTTTGAGAATTGGGGGAAAATATTTCACAGTAATGAATTTCCTGTGAATGCTTCACTTGTAACAGTAACCAGACTTAACTTGTAACCAGACATTTAATATTCTCTTTATGAACAGAAATACATTGCAGAAGACAATGTTTTATTTAGAATGTTCTCAGAACTGGAGCTTTGATAGAAAATATTAACAAATTTTGTTTTTAGGCAACATTTAAAGGATGGATGGAGATTATGTACGCTGCAGTTGATTCTACTGAAGTGAGTGCAATATAAAATCTACTAAGTAAAAATAAAATTTACAGAGGGAAAACGAATCTAAGATTGATGTAATGCTTCTTGAATGGCAGTTGAAATGAGCTAAAATATAAAAAATTACATGTAAAGCCCTGGTGAATTTTCTGCAATCTATGCCCACAAGTAAAAAAAGTTATTGTTGTAAGATACATAAATTATTAGTAATTTAATAATTCTTTTGTAAAAATCCAAACTCATGAGATCAGTTTTTCTATTAATTTATGTCTGAGATTGTACAGATCAGGAAATAAGTTTTTCCTGTGTCTTCAAAAATAACCCAAATAGTCAAGAGTCATCACTGCAAAAGCTAATCCAGAGCTGCAGACTCTGATGATCTCAAAACCCAAATTTGCTAAATTTTGCCTATTTTTCTTTTAATCTTGGTATTTGTTTGCATTTATCCTCAATCCAGCTCTTGATTTGAATATAGTCTATAAAATTGCTTTTGAGATTTGCACATTTTTGTAAAATTTAGTAGGACCTACATGAAATGTCAAATGTCATCAAAGAGAGCAGACAGAGAGGAAGGGAATGGCAAGTCCTGCAATGTGTGCAATTACAGAAAGCTCTATTAAATAGATTTTCAAGTTCAAATATGAGCAAGTGTAGTGTATGCTCCAAAAGAGTTGGGTTTTCCCCTTGTACAGTTGGGTTTCCCCTTGTCCATCTGGATGCAACTTCTTCTCATGCTCAGGAATCTGTGATTTGTCTTAACTGTTATTTGTGATGCTTTGCTGTTTTTCTATGTTACATAGGCAGGGAAACAGCCCAAGTATGAAGACAACCTGTACATGTACATTTACTTTGTGGCCTTTATTGTCTTTGGATCGTTTTTCACCCTAAACTTATTCATTGGTGTCATCATAGATAACTTCAACCAACAAAAAAAGAAGATAAGTACCACGTTTCATTTTCACAATACTTCATTGTTAGTGAGCATTCAGCAAATGTATGCAAGGATAAATAGTAGTGTCTGAAATTTCTCATAGAAATAGATTTCTCAATAGAAATAAAAAAAGAAATCAGATTTTAAGATTTTTGTTTGTTCAAAATAATTAAATAACAGTATTTTTAAGGCATTTGAAGTAATTTAAACTTACACTGAGTATTTGAGTGTTCTCCACATCCCTGTACAGCCCAATGATATGTTGTCCATCAGAAAGTTACATCTTTGTTTTTCTTAACTTTGCATTGCTGTGACTAAGCAATGTAAAAGTGCAGAAGGTGTAGAAGAAGATGTGTAGATTTTCTTTTCAACTTAAGCTCTTTCTATTATTTAAATGAACACAGGATTGTGTCAAGAACTCTAGGGACAGGTAAATAGATGAAAATGCAGGCTATGACAGCAAATTAAATTGTACTTGCTATTTAAACCATAAATGGTGGCATCTTCATCCTTCAAAATATTTGCACCTTCCTTGGAGTAAACTTCAGGGGCTTCCAGTACTTAGCAGGAAGGTGGATCCATTTCTCATCCTTGGAGAGCAAGACTAAGGTTATATACATGTTATTGGCATTTTTGGAAATCAATATGTAACAAGGTGACCTTACTCAGTAATGAGGTAATTATAAATTTTATTAAGTTCACTTGGCAGACACCATCTGCTGGAATCATCCTGAACTCAGAAGGCAGATAAGGGTTCCTGCTAAATGGCTTTTTCTGGCAGTGTGGTATACACCCCTTGTACATTTGGAGCTGTTGTAAGTCACCAAGAAAGTAAAATACTGGACAAACAATTAGGCTGGGGAAAATTCTATCTATTTGGTATTCTTCAGCTTCATGTAACAAATTAGCAAGCATTAGTTGTCTGTCTTGAAGTTATAGGTGCATCTGTGTTTGTAGAAATGTGCAGATCACACAGTTCATGGCTATTCCGCAGTAACTTTCTTGCCTTCGTTCTTTTTTCAAATCACTGACATTTGGGCATGTTGGGATATGAATGGGAAAAGACCTCATGTTGCAATGTATTGTCTCTGTGTAGTTAAACTGTGCTTTTCTGTGGTTCCTGTATGCATCCTACTTTCATTGCATTAGTTCTGTGAGGGAGGCAATGTTCTACTGTCCATTTCCTAACTGGTCCTTCAGTGTACCTTGCCCTGCGGCCTATATTCTCCCTAGGGGCAGTACACTGAGACAGGGATGGCTTGTTCACTCAGGATAGCCATTACATCAGTGAGACAGCAGAAGAAATCCCCAACCCATTCCCACTTTCTTTATGGCTTTTTTAAATTCTTTATTTCCCACAGAGAGAAATCTTCCAACAGTCACAGCACATCTCCACCATAATTATCAAATCAACTTCTTGTTTTTCTTCAAAAACTCTTACTCTCCAAGTTAATTTTACTTGAATATTTGATTTAGGAGGAGAGTTTGTTAAAGATGGTCTTTTTTGACTTCTAAATCTTCATGTCAATATATAAACACAGCTGAAATTTAAACACACCTTCATTCAGACTTATTATTTGTCTATAAGATTGACTCTACATTTGACAAATTCAGTGGGACAAAGTCACAGAATCATCCTGACTCTGAAGTTCATTTCCATATGCCACTGCTTTGATATCCTGCATACCTGGAATGTAATTTCAAACAAATGCATGAAAGGAAAAAAACAAGTTACTTGTCAAAATAAATCGTATTTCAGATGAATGTTTCCATGTGTGTATTACACCAGTCTAGAAATCCTTTTATTCAGGCAAGAAACCCCAGAGTAAACCCATCCTTCTGATGATCTCGGTACAATGTAGGGGGATGATCAAGCTTCATATATCACTATTTATATATCATCACTCTTCATATAACATTTGAGATACCTATACTCAAATGGTAAAATGCACATCCTGAAAAGTAAAATCAGTAATTTCTTTCTCCTTGTATGTTTTACCTGAAGGCACATCTGCTCACAGTGTATCTTTGTTCCTTTGAAGCTTTTTTATTTCTGGTAGATTGATTTACAATGTGGAGTTTATGATGCTAGATTTGTAAGTGTCTATGAAATGTATATTTTGCAAGTTGGGTTTGTTTTTTTAAATTTATTTAACTGAATTAATCAGGTATGTAGTTTTTTTAATAAGAAATAGATAGAAGTTTTGGGGATTTTTTTTGTTCCATAATTTCTTTCATTTTTTCCTTCAAGATGAATCAGATATTTTAACAACCTTTGAAACAATTATTACGTTTTGGTTTTGGTAAAAAATGTATAACGATGAATAAAGGGCTCATTAAAACCATGTTCTGCAATGCTATGAATTAATGTATATAAAGGCTTGGCTGTAATCAGATTTGGGGTTTCTTTTGTTAATTTACCTTGGAGGTCAAGACATTTTCATGACAGAAGAACAAAAGAAATACTACAATGCAATGAAGAAGCTGGGATCCAAGAAACCACAAAAACCTATACCTCGACCAGTGGTAAGAATTGTGCTATTCTTATGTCATCTGTATTTGGAGAGAAATTGCAGAAGTACATTAATTATAATAAATTTCTCCTTTAACTCTAAAATGGTTTCATCCTAATTAAAGTTATGCCTTCATTCTGAATTGAAATGTACATGAATCTGTTCTGCAGGAAAAATCTCTCACATTTGTTATGCCTGAGGAAGTAGAGAATCAAACAACTTGAAGAAATACAGGCTTGTTGAGTTTTGAGAGGAAAACTTTGAGCTGGAATATAAGTTACTGCACAGTGGTTTTCTTAGATTTTTGAGCTTTTTTTGCTTGGTTGTATATTTTGGGAGAGGAAGAATTAAATGGGAGGGAGGAAACAGATGTTTATTACATAAAAATACTATAACCTTTTCTTTTTTCTTCCCTCAGAACAAATTGCAAGGTCTGGTGTTTGATATTGTAACACAGCAACTATTTGACATCACTGTTATGGTTCTAATCTGTCTTAACATGGTCACAATGATGATAGAAACAGATGACCAGACTGAACTGATGCAAAATATTTTATATTGGATTAACTTGGTCTTTGTTGTCCTTTTCACTGGTGAATGTGTCTTCAAAATATTTTCACTCCGTTATTATTACTTCACTATTGGCTGGAATATTTTTGATTTTGTGGTTGTTATTCTTTCAATAATAGGTAAGAAATTCTTATGTTCAAAATGAAATATAGTTATATGTGTATTTAATGCTTTATCTCTGTCATATTGTGCAAATTAGAGGAGTTACTTGATTTTAATTTCTCTTGATTATTTAGGAAATGAAATGCATACTTGGGAGTGCTAACTTTCTTAATAGTTCTATATCAGTTGTAATACTTCTATGTTTATGGTTATTTTCTGAAAGTGCTGAGAAAAATTCTAAAATTAGCCATAACAGATAAAATTTATCTCCAATTATATTTTCCACTAATTCCACAACTAGAGTTGGGGAGCGTGTTTATCCATTTTGTGGAAAATGTAATCTGTGTTAAAAATTTACTCTCTTAATTTGTGTTTCACAGGTATGTTTCTAGCTGAGGTGATTGAGAAGTACTTTGTGTCACCCACTTTGTTCAGAGTCGTACGGCTTGCCAGAATCGGTCGAATCTTGCGCCTCATTAAAGGCGCTAAGGGAATCCGCACTCTGCTTTTTGCTTTGATGATGTCTCTCCCTGCTTTGTTCAACATTGGGCTGCTGCTCTTCCTGGTCATGTTCATCTATGCCATATTTGGCATGTCCAACTTTGCCTATGTCAAGAGGGAAGATGGGATTGATGACATGTTCAACTTTGAAACATTTGGCAACAGCATGATCTGCCTGTTTCAGATCACCACGTCCGCTGGCTGGAATAATTTGCTAAACCCAATTTTGAACAGTGGCGAGCCAGACTGTGAGCCTGACAAGGCTCATCCGGGGAGTTCTGTGAAAGGTGACTGTGGCAACCCTTCCGTTGGGATTTTCTTCTTTGTCAGCTACATTATCATATCCTTTCTGGTAGTGGTGAACATGTACATTGCTGTGATTTTGGAGAACTTCAGTGTTGCTACTGAAGAAAGCGCTGAACCCTTGGGCGAGGATGACTTTGAGATGTTCTATGAGGTTTGGGAAAAATATGATCCTGATGCAACACAATTCATAGAATATAGCAAACTGTCTGATTTTGCAGCTTCTCTAGATCCTCCTCTTAATATACCAAAACCAAACACAATTCATCTTATTGCAATGGATCTACCTGTGGTGAGCGGTGACAGAATTCACTGCCTCGACATCTTGTTTGCTTTCACAAAGCGTGTTTTGGGGGAAAGTGGGGAGATGGACGCCCTCAGAATACAGATGGAAGATCGGTTTATGGCTTCCAATCCTTCTAAAGCCTCCTATGAACCAATTACAACCACACTGAAACGAAAACAGGAAGAAGTTTCTGCCACTATCATTCAGCGTGCTTACAGACGTTATCTTCTAAGACAGTCAGTAAAGAAGCTTTCATTTATGTTTCAGAAAGATGGGGGTGATCAGCTTATCAAAAAAGATATGATTGTTGGTAAGCTGAGTGAAAGCTCATCTCCAGAGAAAATGGATATGTCTGCATCCACCACAGCTCCACCTTCTTATGACAGTGTAACAAAACCAGAAAAAGAAAAATATGAAGATGACAAATCAGAAAAGGAAGACAAAGGAAAAGACAGAAGAGGAAACAAGAAGTAAAAGGCAGATGCTATCCATGATGAATGTTTGCAAGCTTGAAAATATGTTTTTGTCAGTAGCCCTCTTTACTGGAGGATTATGCCAAAATTATAAGTTTATACCTATTTACCCACTGCTGCAGTCAGTGCCTGTCCAAGACAATGATCCTTCACTAGTAAACTCTTGGTCTGTAGCAGGGAAACAAACTTGCAGAACACTAGTTTTGATTATCAGCTGTTACTAATTGAGAGAAGACAGAAAATTTCTACTTGGACTGTAGGAACCCTTAATGGGTCTTAATAAGCCTGTATTTTTGTGGCATAAGTGTATCCACTGTGTACATTTCATCTCTTATCTTTGTTCCATGTGTGTCAGTTCTTGCTCATGATCTTGTTTGCTTTAATAACATACTGCTTTATTAATTCTGCTGTGCTGAGAAAACAAAATCTAAATACTCTTTATTTATATAAACACTAAATAATACTCTTATATGCAGAGGAACACAAATGTCAGGAATACGTAATTATGGCATCATAATATGAACATAGTTCACTTCAAGCCACTTCTGAATGCAAAAACCAGGATTCCAGACTATTGAACCACAGGGTGTAGATCAAAGAAGCAGCAAACTATTAAAAAAACAACGGAGTCCAGATAAAGAATTTGTCAGTAAATCAAACAAGGAATAATCCTCACATAAAAGAGGTTGGTAATTTAGTCTTTTAAGTTTAATATGTTTATTATCTTTTAGTAGTTCTTAATTTATTGTACTGTCTATTTCAGATACAGTGGTGTAAGTAAATGATGCTACATAGAGCTCCTGTTTGGAAAATTGTGAAACATGGAAAAAATTACTTTCAGTGTACAAGACAGCTCATAATTCCTGAAACATTCAAACAATTCTTTTCACAGAAAAGCTACAAATGCCAAATTCTCCCTATAGGAAATTATATTTTTTTTAAGTGGTATGTTTTGACCCTGTAATATAATGAGGAGCTTCCTTACTTTATTCCAAAGTCTGTTGCTACAATTCTTATTTCTCATGAGTGTATCCCTATTAGGAAAATAATCAAAGCTTACTGAGTATAAGTTGATAGCAGAGTACCTTTGGGGACAAATACTACCTGAATATATACCTCAGATTTAAATTTCCCTACTTTGGAAGGATGGATCATAGAAACACAAAATATGTACATGAGGGAGGTGGTTTTGACACCCTCTTGGCAATTTAGTCAGGTTTCCACTGTAATGTAACTTTCTGTGGAGAGCTGAGATGACCGAAAAGAGGTACTGAAATCAGCTTTTTCCTGCACTGGGGTTTAGATGACTTTTTTTTTTTGCATTCAGGCTGACACTACACATGTAAGTAAAATACCCTCTGTTATTTAATCAGTTGTTTTACACAGTGGTGCCTTTTTGAACAAAGAGACAATGACCTAATTACCGTATATGTGTCAGATATATACCCTAGTAAGTTAGCTTACAACATTTCAATAGATATTATGATATATTCTGTGATACTTCAAATAATTGGAAGCTCTAACTGATGCATGCTTGCTGCTATTATCCTACAGCTGTTAAAGTTTAACATGGAAAGAGATGTGAGTGGTAAAAAGAAAAACTGACAAGACCATCATTCCTCATCCCAGTAAGCAATAGTTTGCTGCTATTGAAGATTTTATTTTGTGTGAGCGTTGTAATCAGCAAATATTCAGTAAGGTACTAGACTATACAGGACAAATAGATGGCTTAATGTGTGGGGCTAGAAGAAAATTATAACACATATCTATTATTTTTATTTTTAAAATAGTTTTCTTTTATAACAATTTATACTTACTATAAGAAATTACACGTATTTTCCTTTTATTAATATTTATTGCTGTCTGTCTTTGATATTTACTGTTCAGAAACCTAAGATACAATGTGTAATTGAAAATTTCTGCTAATTGCTTTAAACAGCTTTTAATAAGGAATCATTTAAAAACAAATGGACAGTACAAATTATTTTTCTGATCTGTAGGTAGGTCTTTATATGTGAAACAAGATAGAAGGCCTTTTTTTATGTTATAATCCTGTCTGTTGATTTTCAGGATAATCTTAGTCATGGGAACATTGATTTTTCTCCAGGGTTAATCTCACACTGTCTGCTTTGCTTATTGGTTCACACTGCAGTAGAAATACTTTAAATATAATTTATTATTCAAAAATCTTCCATCATGAGGATGAATAGTGAATTTGTGCAATGGACAGTGAAACACTTTGCATTTCTTACAAAAGAAATAGAATATTGATGGGCTCCTGCTTTTATAGGAATTATTGGCTCATAGTGTACTGCTGAATGGCATGCAGGAAGTTGTTTTACCAAAAATAACTACATTGCTAACAACCCAAAAGAATAAAGATAACCTTTTTATGTAATTATTTTAGTCTTTGTCTTTTATTGTATGAAGTTTATAAAGATTAACAGGTAATGGTTGGTAAAATTAAGGGGGAGCCACTTCAGCAGTGAGATGATTTAGACATCTAGATCACATGTTGCTTCATGACTTAGATCAGTATCAATTTGTCAAGATGAAATGAAATGCTGATGTTGTCCAGACCAGAGTTTTTCTAGAATTCAGAAAAAAAAAAAAAAGAACAACCAAATACATTTCACTTGTGTCTTTCTGACAAATTTTTGAGTTGTCAAGGAAGAGCTCTGGTGATATTCTCTGTTGGGCAAATCCAGTGCAGGATGGCTCCACAGCTGCTCCCGCAGACACTTCTCACCCTGGGATAGGGGACTGGGATCTGTCACCAAAATAACCCCACGGGAGCATAACAGAGTTGCTTTAATCCCTTTCCCTCTGAAGAAATCCGTGCTTGCCAAGAGAAGGGAGCAAGAGCTGCTAGAGGTTTTAGTGGCCGTGTCACAGCCGCCGTCAGGCAACCGCTGCCTTTGCCGAGGCTTCTGGCAAGAGGTGGCAGCACAGGGGACACGGTGTGTGCATTGGACCTGGGGTAATTAATCCTTTTGTTCTTTCTTTTTTTGTGTTCTCATTTCTTTTGTGCAGGGTAGCTGCTGTGTACTTGGGCCAATATAAATAACAGGAAAAATCTCTGAATTATGCTGTGCTTTGAAGGACAATGTGCATGTTTTTAGTAACTATAGCTGATTTTAATTAGTATGCATGTTTTTTCAATCCAGAATAGCTAGTGTTTTAATATCGTGGTTGCTAACAATAATTACGTATTAATGTAATAATGTAAATACTTCTAAATACTCTTAAATTGCTGTTTAAAGAATAAAGTTAAGTCACTGCTGGATGGGTCTGTAGTTAACTTGAAAATTCTATGTGGAATAAGCATAAAATATTTATGTAATAATTGGTAGTGCACAGAAATATATAAGGTCAGTTATTTCTATTCTATTCAATTCATTTATTAATTTATTTTCTGATCATTTATTTCTATTCTTTTCAATTCAATTTCTATTCTTTTTAAAGTTATGGCTATTGAACCAATAATCCAGCTGGAGTCTCTCCATTTTTAGTATCTCAAATATAATATCTTAGACCTTTACAAAAAAGGTAATATATTTTTGGATTCCACGTGTATATATTTGAATAAATTTGGATACTTCTGTATTTCTTTGAAATTATTCCAGTATACCTTGGAGGTAAAAAGCTTATGGAAGACACAGTTGACTTGCAGACTTCCTTCTTAACTGCAGGCATGAGATAAATCTGTGTTTTAGTTTTGATACAAGACAGTGGTTTCAGGTAATGGGTCAGTCATATATCATTATGCAAAACATTAAGCAAAATTTCTAGAGCAGTAGGACACTGCACTCTCTTATTGTCCTAGCTCATAGAGAAGGAAAAATTAGTAAGAAAAGCTCCCTTAAAATTGCCTAAGAAATGGGCTTTCTTTACTCTCTCTTACTAACCCAGGAATGTAGGTGTATTTTACTTTGTGAAGGGGTCATCAACCTCCAGCTCCCCTCCCCACCCTCAAAAAAAAACCCAGCTATACCCCAAACCTTTACAGGAACATAAAAGTGAAACATTCCTGGGATTTTTGAAATCCTGGCCTGGCTCAGCCCTGTAACAAAACTCTGCTTCACTTCCAAGCACAAGACTAGTCCCGCATCCATCATAAGAAATCACTTGTAAAAATGAAAAAGGGGGAAGATAGCAGGGGAAATAGCAGGTAGGGTATTTTTCTCTCGCTTGTTTTCATAGAGAGGCCTTAGCTAGGTTGTGGGGTAGTTGGCGTTTCAAGCAGGGCTTGGCGCTGGGGGCGGGAAAGCCTCTCCCGGCGCTCCGGGGCTGTGCTCGGCAGAGGCGGATCCCGCATCCAGCCGGCCCCGCACCGCCCGCGGCACCGCAACACCAACTGCGGCCGCGGGCACCGCCGGGAGCTGGGCTGGCCGAGAAGGGACGGGATCTGTGCTCCTTGCAACCGGAGAATTCGCCTGCTTGTGTAAAGATAGGCTCACTGTCAGTGCTTTTGTGACAAACAGAGCTTATTGGGTTTCAGTTCTGTGCCCTGTAGGACACGGGGACCTATATCCAGACCTGATACCACGTTGGCTAAGAACTGCCATGCTCATCTGAGCTTCCTAAACTGCAGCTGAAGGGTTTTGATGCAGCAGGGAATTCCTCCAATAGCTTTAGGTTTACTTTTCTTAATAGGCATTATTCATCTAATCCCATGGTGCACCCCCGAAACAGCGCCAGCCTTCTAAAAGAATCACGTATGAAAATATCTGTGTCGTTTGCACAGGAAACAATTATATATATATATATA
>VWZP01007087.1:0-237754 GCA_013396995.1 Dicaeum eximium
AACTACTCAGTGCAATACAACAAGGACATTGGGCAATTAGCTTCTATTTAAATTTTGTGAATTTTTTATTATTTTATTTTAAATTTTGTGTAACACAATGGTTTTCTTCTTCCACTCAGCACATGCACTTCTTATTCAAAGAGATTCTAAGGACTGGGTAATGAAATGCTTCATTCTTATGATATAGCTACACTTTTTAGTTTGTAAGGCCATATAAGAGGAGTAACAAATTGCGTGGCATTTGGGTCTTTTTTAGAAATAGTCCCCTCACTTGGCTCTAAGTTTTTTGCATCATTTCGCATTTAAGGTGTGTAATAATGCCATAGCAGCTGCACATTATGTAATGTACTTTTTCCTTTAAATTTCTATACTTTAAGTTTCTCTCTTTTAGTATTACTGGTCTTGAAACTAGTTGGTGAAAATAGTTGCTATACTAAACAATATTACACTCCCTGTATTTTATAACAGCTTATAATAATTTATACCATAAATTGAGATACTAAACATACTGCATTCTCTATATTTTATTTGTAATAGGAAATATCAAATGTTTGGACATTTAATGAAACACTGAATGTCTGACAAAGGTTTTGCCACATCAATCTTTAGGTCATCTTTATTTACTGACCATTATTATAAAGGTTTTCACTTTTGTGACCAGGCAAAAGTACATCAATTTTGTAATATCAAATTAGACCGACACTGGTGGTATTCCAAACGCCTAGGTAGTAGGAACAGAGCAATGTCAGCAATTAAGTAGGAAGTAATGGTTTTGGGGCTTTGCATTTTTTTTGTGACCGAAGAAGAAGGGCAGCTTCAGAATTCTAAATTTCAAACATTTTAGAATGTGAGCAATCCTCTCTTTCTGTGAGAGGATGTCTACTTTCACAGGAGTATTAATCAAAAAAGAGCAGTAGCCTCACTAGTGTTCTACAGGGAAAGTATTACTGAAATGTTTTGCTTTGAATCACTTTAAGTACTCACACAGAGAAAAGATTGCCTCTGCCCTCCTAAGCATCCTGCTTGAACCAAAATACTCTTTTGAGATTATAAACAGTAGAAATGTTGATAAGCAATTTATGTTTGCGTAACTTCTGCCACTGTAGATCTTAAATGGCTGCAGACTTTTGTGTTACTGTAGTGTATAGCATAATTATGACAGTGGCTATGTAATATGAAACCTAAGGTTCTTCAGCTTGTTTCTGTATCTATGTGTCTGTATCAGTCTTCTGTGCTGCCTCTCTAAAGAAAGTTTTCAGTTATGTGAAGTTAACAAGTGGATGAAGTCTAGATGTTGAAATAGATACAGGAATGCCCATGCTTGTGAACGCTCAGGACAGTGATTGTATCTGAAGTTGAATTTAGCTTTAATTCTATTTAAAATAGATTGCTAGTCTTCACAATGTTTAAGAAAGGTTAAAAATTGGAACTTAAGCATAAATGATACAGTGATGCAGCACATTTAAGGCAGGATTTCTGGAAGAGCTGGAGGTGGGGCCCTGCACCAGCTATAGCAAGCACTTCTAGTTGGTGTTGTGCAGCATGCAACTTAACCAGTTGTTGTCTATCAATGTTATCTTGATGTTGTGTCTGGAGTGTTTCAGGAATAGATTACTGACCAGATGAACTGTGTGACTTTGGTGCAGGCAAGAGCCTCTACTAAATTCTTCAGGATTGACTAAAAAGAATTGAATTCCAAAAGAACTCCAATTCCCCTTTCCTCAGCCTCCCCAAGAAAACAACCAAAATACCAACCCACAAGTGAGAAACAACCAAAAAACCTGCAAATACACTAGTGGTATTAGTATTTTAAAGACTAAATGGAATCCCAAAGCTAGCAAAAACTTTTTTCACTTTGCTTAATTACATTCACTTTTAGGTGTTTTTTGATATAAATATCTTAAAATATATATGTTAAACTAATATTTTTCCTGCCTGTCAGATGAAGCTTAGGTAACTTAAATGTGATATTGGAGGAAAGCTTTTTATTCTTATTTGTTGGGTGTGTGATACTGGGCAACTATGAATATGTGATGGTATTTCTTTCAGGAGCTGGTGATGACACAAGAGCCTGGGGCCCACCTTTTGCTGGGACAGAAAGTGTTTATTTTCTCAGTGTCAATAGAAATAAAAAGGTAAATGGGCATGGAACTGAACATGAGCCTATATTTTCTGTAATTATAACTGAATATATAACACTTCTTAGTTTGATTCTGAACATATATAATGGAGCAATACTTACATTGACCTAATGTTATGATGAATAAATTTCAGGCGAAAACCCATATATTTTTAGAACAAAAAAGTTTTCAAATCCCTTGTACTGGGCTGTGGGCAGCTGAGGCAAAAACGAAAAAGCATGCGTGCTCCTGCTGGTCTTCAGTTGCTGGTGCTACTTAACTGAAAATGAAAGCTGCTGAAAGCAAGGGATATTTTATTTGAGTGGCCATTTTTTTTCAGGTGCATCAGCTCAGCTGATCTATGTCAGCTGGCAGGAAGAGTGCTGCCATTATAGCACAGTGAGGGTGGCTAAATCTAGCTTTTGAAACTTTGGGATTAACATGAAGTTTCCTGACATACCTGAATTTTTTAATGGCTTGTTACCATTGAAAAAAATGTTTCTGGTCTACTTGCAGTACACCCCTGTGTACTTGCAGTAGTGGGTCCTGTGTAACTGTATGGTGAACAGGCTGCACATCTGTCAGACTGGTTTTGGTGCTTGTCTGATTCATTATTGAGGTATAGTTCAGCTTGCTTTACTGAGAGGTTTTTTTTTGTTGTTTGGTTTTTTTGGGTTTTTTTGGGGTTTTTTGTTGGTTTTTTTTTTTTTTTTCAGGAGCAGGTGGGCTGTGTGTTAAAATTTGTTTATCCAAATTAGCTATAGTGTGAAATTTGGCTGTTGGTTATGTTTAGAATAGGCTGATAATTTCTTTCACATAATTTTCCACATAAATTACTGTTGTATTTATTTTTAATCCCCAGAGTATAGCCATCAACATGAAGGATGCAAAGGGAGTAAAGCTAATCAAAGAGGTAGGTTTTAATAGCATGTGAGGTGTCCTTATTTTGTATTGTTGTGATCCTAAGTAATAAGGATTAAACTCTGCATTTCAAGTATTAATTTGATGATTAAAAAATCTATGTATGCAGTAAAATTTTTTAAATTACAGTATATACTTCGGTACTCTGTGCTTTTGAACTCAGTGTTCAGCCTAACTTGTAATGACTTTAGATTTAAATTTCCATGAAAATGTCATCAAAATCTTCAAATGAAATATTGTGAGGAAATGGTCTAATAGCCTATTCCTGTCCTGGTACTGCTGTTTACTACAACTGATCTTGCTGTACTGCTGCGTTAGAACACTTCAGGATGGACTGATCAGATGAAGTCAGTGAGCAGTTAAAAGGAGATGCTGCGCTCCAGTAAATGCAGATTTTTGAATGTTACCATGTGTATTCATGACTTCGGTTGCTGTACATCTTCCTGAAAAACATTGTCCTGTAGGTGAAACTTAGTATTTGTTTCTTTTTCAGTATTTGACTTCAAGGTCTTTTAAGGTGATCCATTTCTCGATCTAAAATAATAAAAGCATCAAATCTCACATTTTGTCAAACTTGAGTTTTGTCATTCCTTTATTTATTATTTGTTGAGAAATGCAAGATCTGTTACTTGCTAGTGCTGTGTTTTAAGCCCTGTGCTAGTAGCAGCTGTCTTCTGTTACTGTTTGTTTCAGTATCAGTTCCAATCCCGTTTTCACAGTGACACTATGTGTCATGCAGTAGGTGGAATTTGTCTGGTAGTATTTTTTGTTAGGAATATTGCATAAAATGGAAATAGATTAAGTCTTCTGTACTTCACGGAAATCTCTAGAGATTATAAGACAAGGATTCTACAGTGCCTTCTCTTTTTGCAGAACAGAACCATTTACTGTTGTTTTGTTATGGAGCTGTATGTTTAACTTCTAAAAAATTTGGAAGCAGAAATGTTCATTTGGAAAAATTTTGCACGGTATAACATAGACGTCTTTTTGGATACACTAGTCATATTCTAATTAAGTGCTATAAACATTTTTCTTCTCGTGGAAGAAGACTAATTTATTATTTGACCTTTAAAATGGTGAAAGAAAAACTACTCAGTGTCCACTGATTCCACATGGGTGGGTTGAAGGTGTTTGAAGAGTTAAAGGCAGCTGGGCCTATGAGTCAAGATGAGGTGGAGGAAAAAATGGCATAATCTGTTAAATATTTACCACACTAGCTGTAAAAATGAGGAGACTGCCTATGACAAAGTAATTTCTTGTATTTTCTATCCTTTTTAAAAGTTGCTTTAATAACCACTATAGCTTTCTGTTCCTTAAATCAATGCCATCCCTATCTGTGATATAGCAACATTAAGAACTGATGAAGCTCTGTCATGCTGCTTGTGGAGTTGTTCATCCTTCTGCTTGATTTTGAGTGATATACTTTGAAAGTGTTTGGTGCAGAGGTCTTGACATTCCATTATTCATCTCGAATGAAACTTCTCTTCGGAGTTTTGTCAAAAAGTATGTGTAAAGGGAAGTTATTTATAACAGGCTTTTGTTTTCAGTTGTCTTCTGCTATCATCAGGACAGATGTGTATAGAACTGAGCATTGTTCAGCATTATATTTGTTACTATGACAAGAAGTATCCATGTCTTTAAAGCAGCTTGTTATTTATAGCTATTAAAACTATAAATTGAAGTTTGTGACACTGCTTACTCATACATAAATATGATTTGTGTCATCAGTGTAAAAGCTACAAAGAAATGTAATAAGGTTATAATTTTTTACCTTTATCAAGCAAGGTATCATAGTTAGAATAGGTTTTATTTCCCACATATATTTTGTATAGTTGGAAGAGGGCAATTCTCAGTTTAGAATCATGTTAGAAACAGGAGTAGAGAGTCTTCAGGTATATGACCAAAGCACAGACTTGATAATTAGTCAGTAGTATCAAGTGATCTGAAGAAATCTATTAATCAGGAGTCCTGGCTGCTTTTCATCCTTTGCCACAGCACTGCAAAATATTTTTTCAAGGGTCTATTCTTTCTTACATGATTACTTGATATCCACAAAATTATTCCTGAGTCTTCTTTATTTCTTTATTCTATGTCACATGTAGCCTTTTCTTCCCTTCTAGTGTTTTTCGCTGACTGTTAACTGCATTCCAAATATTTGTCTGTCTTCCTGAATGAAAATTATTTTTTTCTCTTCAGTGATTATATATGTGCCAGTCCCATGCTCTGATACCTTTTTGTAGCATCTCTTTAGAACATTATTTATAGGTTATTGTCAGAAACTCATTTTAAGAACCTCGAGTATACTTCTTTACTGTGAATTATTTAGCCTTAACTAATGAACTTTTAAATTTTTTCATTAATGAAGAACTTGGGACTGTAATTGTCTGAGAGCTGATGGCACTTCTTCTCTTCCACTGTTTTTAGCTGAAAGGTCAATGCATCCCATGCATTGCTCTCTTACTTGATAAAGCAAGCTACTCACAGATATATATATATATATTTGTTTATATCTATGTGTTATGCAAATTCTCCTCTGTAGAGTTCTTGTAAAAACCAAAACATATAAAACACAAAAAAATCCCCAAACAACCAACAAACCGAAAAAACACCAACCAAAACTTCCAAAAATTATGCATGGTTCCTTTATAAAGTTAGTAGCATCATTCTTTGTTACTCAACTTAATGACTACTTTGGCATGAACTGTGCTGTTTATTATTTCCTGAGGCATAGATGTTGAGCCTATCATGTCCCCTCTGGAACAGATAGTACTCCAAGTCAGGTCTGTGTTGTATTGCTCTGTTAGTAGGTGTTAAAATACAAGTGATGTTTAAAGGAATTTTAGGGCATGAAGTATGAAATTTTAGTTGACAGTGGACTTTAAACCCCCTTGAGACTGAAAATCTCTGTGTGTTTTAAGAACATATAGTTTGTTTTGATGCCTTGAGAGGCTACCTAGAAAAGAGGCTAGACAGTGTTAAAGGAATAAAGTAGGTATTAATTATAAAGGCCTTCAAAGGATACACCTTGGGCAGTACAAGAGTCTGGCTGTGGCTACACCCAAGATGGACTCTGAGTAATGAATTTTCACACTTTTATAAGTTTTGGTCCATCTACATATTGGGGTCAATTGTCCAATTACAGCTTCAGGTTATAAAGTCCTATCCTCCCAGATTGCTCTCCTCAATTCACTGTTGTTTACACTTTTTGGGCCCGAAGCTGCAACAGTCTGGTTATCCGGCTGGAAAAGGATTGTTTTGTCTAACTAAACTGGGAAGAGAACTTGCTAACACTTTATATGAAGTTCAGAGTTATAATGCAGAATCTGGAAAATATGAAAGCTAAAACTTAAGGCATCAGTTTGGATCAGACTATGTATCCACTTTTCCACAATGGCAGAAATTGTTGGTTCAGTGAGCATCAGAGCTACATGTAGACTGCCACCTTTATACATTAAAAACTATTTCCAATGAAAACTTTAGATACAGAGCTGGCACAGCACTTGTAATGTGTCTTGAAAATTCCTTTCTGTGAGAGCATATACTCTGCTAAACTGGGCCCAAGTCGTTATATCCTCACTTAGCGTTTTTGTCATTCCACATACATTGCCCAGTTCAGAAGTATGGTGCTTTTCATGTTGCAGTACTGTGTGTCATGCTTTCTTCCTCAGTGTAGGAGATGATAGCTGTTCAGTATAAAATGGATAACAATTTTCAATGGTTTTAGCCCATCCAATCACTGTAATTTTCATAGATTATAAAATCACAGTGAAAGCAATACACGAGTTGTAACCAATTTCATCTCTTGAATGAATCAGGCTAAAGCTGTTGCATTACCACTTTCAAAAGTATTTATGTATGAACTGTCACGGATTTAAATAGAAAATAAAACCTCCTTAACTTGATCTTTCATAAAGGCATTGTGATTTCTGTTATGATGACACTAGTTTATAGGAGTTCGTGTAAGACACTGTATATTTAATTAGACAGTGACATGGCAGTTTCAGAGACTGTGACTCCTTGATTGACTGCAAATAGCATTAAGCAACTAACATATCAGTTATGCTTAAAAATGGGTGCACAGACGTGTACCTTACCTGTCATTTCTTAAATTCCTGTGTACACACACACTCCCCACACAAATTACCAGGCAGAAAGCCTACAAGTCCCTCAAGGCATACATCTGTCTTTTAACATGTAGTTCTTATGCTTCAGGAGGCAATTTGTGTTAGTTTTAGTGAAACTAAGAACATATAAGCATATGTATATCTGCTTATAATTTTTATAAGAGAGGATGGAATTTAAAGCAAAACAAGGTTATATATTAATTTATATATTAATATAAATATATATAAATTTATATTTATATTAATCTTAACATAAATAGATTTTTGGACTAGGTCATTCATTTGAAAGCAATGAAAAAAGTCGTATTGCAGAACTTGACAGCACTATTGTATTTAATGTGACTTTAAGATCTTAATGTTAATTTTTAAATTTTAAGCACTGTTGGGCTCCCTATTCTACTTCTACATATAGGATGCTGGATATATGGCCTTGTTATGGTACTTCTAATCAGTGACTTGAAAATGGAAAATAATTTAAAAATTATTTCTATTATGAAGAAAACATGAATAATGGAGATACATCACTTCACTTTTCTTAAAAAAAGGGGGAAGAAAGAATGTATGTGAAGATTGTTCTGTAAACTGTTGTCAAGCCTTAGAAAATTGATATGATACTATCACAGTTTTGTCAAATCGCTTTAGGATTTTGACAGTCTTCTTTCTAGATATGCAGCATCTCTCATATGTAGTTTGCAGAAATGCACAGTCTGGCAGGCAAAAATAATATCTCTATAGGCCTTTCTTTTATCAGGAAGACCAGAGCCATTTTGATTAGCAAGATTTTAAAATTAAGTTACATAGTAATTTATTCAACTTCTGGGAGCTAATTAACAGATTTTACTTGTCCTTTTCTTTTCTAAAGCTTGCAGCAGCATCTGATGTTTTTGTGGAAAACTTTGTCCCTGGGAAGCTGGCTGAAATGGGTCTAGGTTATGAAGACATTAAAAAGATCGCTCCTCACATAGTGTACTGCTCAATAACAGGTATTTTATTTTCAATTCTCTATGTTTATTATTTCCTTTATTTCAGTCAAAGTGTTATAAAAGTCATGTGGTTGTATAGAAGTATGTTGCTTTGATGTCAGTTAAGACAGTTTAAGTGAGTTTGATTACAAAACAGGTATAGAAAATGTTTGAGGAAGCAACCATGTCAACAGCTTAGTAGCTGTTCAGTGTCATTGCCATGCCAGCCTGACATGTTCCTATTGATTTCAAAGGAGCCAGGATGGGCTGGCCTCCTTGGATTTTCCTTTAGACTAGCTGAAAACTGAGATTTCTTTTTTTTTTTCCCTATCCCAGCAGTTTTATTGAATCAATTTACCTATTGTGTGTTTTAAATCTGGTAATCTCAGTGTTTTTTACTGCCCTGAATTACCTCTCTCTTCAGAATTTTGCAGTTAGCTGTTCATGGAAGCTTTACATGACTTTTTTACAGTCTATTGCTTGGTAACCGAAACAGTAGAAAAGTTGTATGTACTTTATAAAAGCAGGGAAAAATGAAAAGGAAGTAGACACGTATGCAGTTCCTGACATTCATATAAAAATAATTTTATGTCTGAAAAACTGCTTAAAAAATCTCCAACAAAAAACACGCCCCAAAATCTTAATCAAGCACTAAAATGAAAAATCTAATATTAAAAGGCAATTCAATAACAGCAGAAGTTACAGATATTTTAAAACTGGTTTAAAGTCTTAGTTACAAACCTGCTTTGCTCTTCAATTTCTGCAGAATAAATGGCTTTGGGTTTTTGGTTACTGGGTGTGGATGTCATTTAATAGAAATCAAATAGCTTTTTAGTCTTTTGTGATGTATTCATCATATTTGTGTGGCAAATGTCTGAAAATGTCAAGAGCAGAAAGACAATTATATTCAGGGCTTGCTGAGGATCTTCGTTTAAATACCTGTTTAGGTTGGTCAGTGGCTAATTACTACAATGTTTTTCACATTTTCTTGTGCACATAATCTCACAACTAGAATTTGTCAAGTGCGTTTGCATTTTTTTTTTCTTTTTTGGTTTAGTTGCTGTACCCATAATGATGAAAAATAATTAAAATTACATCCAAACAATCTGTGTGAGGTACAATACTCTCATTTTGTGTCAGATGCTCCAGTCTATTAATCAACTTTATGACTCTGTGCTTACTCATTAAGTTGATGTCTGGCTTGAACTGGGTAGCCCAGAGCTGGGCACAGGACTACAGATGTGGCCTCAACAGTGCTGAGAAAAGGGGAAGGATCCAGCCCCTTGGCCTGCTTTACACTCTTCCCAGTGCACAGCAAAATACTGTTGTCCTCTGCTACAAGGATGCATACTTTTATATTTTTGAAGTGCTCCCTCAGCTGAGGGTAACTCTTCCTTGCTGCAGACTTCTCCTCTAGTCTCGGGGACCTAAGACTCCTGAGAGCCATCTTTTTTTTGGTAAATACTAAGGCAAAAAAGCATTAAATGTATCCACCTTCTAGGCCTTTGTTCATTTTGCCATAGGTCCGTGTCTTCCCTAGTCTTCCTTCTGCTGCTGATTTGCTTGCAGAATCCTTTCATGTTGCCTTTTGTATCTTTTGCCAAATTCAACTCCAGGTCAGCCTGTGCCTTTCTAACCACATACTTGTATGATCAAGCAGCACCTCATTACTTCTAGGTCACTTGCTTTTGCTTCACTGCTTGGAAGACAAGTTGAACAACCACATAATCTTGCTGTTAAGAGCTTCATGTAAAGCATAACTTACAGTTATGTTCTATAATGGAAAACACATAAGCCTTATTCACAGGCTATGGCAACTTGAAGTTGATAGTGTTTGGGAGGTAAGAGCTAAGTGATGTTTGTCAGGCACTCATAAAGCAACTTGAAATCTTAAATTATGGTTGTTTAAGTCTTGGATACTCAACAGGTGGTAGCCCAGCTAAAGTGCATCTACATTGGTATAGGTAACAAACAGGAGGAGCTGAAGGCCATTGTGCAGCAGGAAAGCTGTGATGTAGTTGGCATCAGGGAAATGAAATGGGATGAGGCATGTAAATGGAGTGCTGCAAATCATGGCTACAAGCACTTCAGAAGGGACAGGCAAGAAAGGAGAGGTGATGGAGTGACTCTGTACATTAGGGAGTGTTTCAACTGTATAGAGCTCAAGGATAATGATGAGAAGGTTGAGTATCTATGGGTAAGAATCAGGGGAAAGTCCAACAAGGCAGACATCCTGATGGGAGTCTGATAGGTTAAAGACAACCCAACCAGGATGAAAGGGTAGATGAACTATTCTGTAAGCATCTGGCTGATGTTTCACAATTGCTAGCCCTTGTTCTTGTGGGAGACTAACATGTGGGATATCTGCTGGAAACTCAACACAGTGAAAAGGAGGCAGTCTAGGAGGTTTCTCGAATGTGTGGAAGACAACTTCTGACACCTCTGGTAAGTGAGCTTAGCAAGGGGGGTGCCCTGCTAGACCTGCTGTTTACAAACAGAGAAGGGCTGGTGGGAAATGTGTTGGTCAGATGACATCTTTGGCACAGTGACCATGATATAATAGAGTTTTCAATTCTTGGTGAAGTAAGGAAGGGGACAACAAAACCTCTACCTTGGACTTCAGGAGGGTGGACTTTACTGTCCAGGACACTGATTCAGAGAGTTCCTTGGGAAACAGCCCTTAAAAACAAAGGGGTCCAGAAAGGGTGGGCATGCTTTAAGAGGGAAACTGTAAAGGCAAAGGAGCAATCTGTCCCTGCATGCCAAAAAATAAGCTGTCAGGGAAGAAGACTTACCTGATTGAATAAGGAGCTTTTGCTGGAACTTAGAGGGGGGAAAAAAAGTGTGTATCTCCTTGGGAAGAAGTGGCAGGCAACTCAGGAAGAGTACAAGGGTGTTATTAGGTCACATAGAAAGAAAATTAGAAAGACAAAAGCTCTTCTAGGACTCAATTGGCTACTTCTGTGAAAGATAGTAGAAAGTGCTTTTATGAATACATTAACAACAGAAGAATGGTCAAGGAAAATTTCCACCCTCTGTTGGATGTAAAGGGGAATATTGCAACCAAGGATAAGGCTGAGCAGTTAATGCCTCTCTTGCCTCAGTCTTCAACAGAAAGATGGGTTATCAGCCAGATCCCTGAGCTGGTAGATGGGGATGGGGAGCAGAATAGAACCCCTGTAATACAGGAATAATTGTTTGTGACCTGCTGTGTGAGTTGGACACTCACAAGTCTATGGAGCAAGATGGGATTCACCCAAGGGTAGTGAAGGAGCTGGCAGAAGAACTCACTAAGCTGCTCTCCATCATTTGTCATCAGTCCTGACTAAGTGGGGAAGTCCCAGACCAACAGAGGTTGATCAATGTGACGCCCATCCACAATAAGGTCCAGAAGGAGGATTCAGGGAACTACAGGCCTGTCAGCCTGACCTTGGTGCCCAGGAAAGTTATGAAACAGATTATCTTGAGTGCATTACATTGCATATGCAGGATAGCCAGGGGATCCGGCCCAGCCAGCCCAGTTTGTGAAAGGCAGGTCCTGTCTGACCAACCTGATCTCCTTTTATGACCAGTGCCCATCTAGTGGATGGGGGAAAGGGAATTGTCTACCTGGATACTGTCTACCGCAGCATTCTCCTGGAGAAGCTGGCAGCCCACAGCTTGAACAGGTGCACACTTTGCTGGATGAGGAACTGTCTGTATGGCTGGGCCCACAGTGTGGTGGTGAATGGTGCCACATCCAGTTTGTGGCTACTTATGAGCAGGGTTCCCCAGGGTTCAATATTGGGGCCAGTCCTGTTTAATGAAGTTATTGATGAGGTGGTCACGGGGATCAGGTGCACCCGCAGTAAGTTTGAGGACAACACCAAGCTGGGGGGAAGTGTTGGTCTGCTGGAGGGTAGAAATCTCTGTAGAGGGTTCTGGCCAGGCTGGACTGATGGGCCGAGGCCAATGGCATGAGGTTCAGTAAAGTGAAGTACCAGTTCTTCACTTGGGCTGTAACTACTCCCTGCCACACTACAGGCTGAAGAGGAGCAGCTGGAAAGCTTCCCAGCAGAAAGGGACCTGAGCATGCTGATTGACAGCAGCTGAATTTGAGCCAGCAGTGTGCCTAGGTAGCCAAGAAGGCCAATGGAGGGCTCTGTCTTGCTGTCTGTCCGTGCTGCAGACAGCACAGTCCAGGAGAACAGTGCAGGGGAGCAAGTGCAGTTTCTGATAATGAGTTCCACGCTTCTTCTTTCCCCAGACTCGCTTTCAGAACCAGTCTTAAAGGTGCAAAACTCAATATCATAACTTAATATCATAGCATAAACAGAACAGGCAATTAGGGATACAAGCATCATAAAGTCACCCCAGGACATACGGTTTTTGTGAATCCTGTTATTTAGGAATTACTGTTTTGCACTGCTTGATGTGAGGCAGATCAGGCTGGGCTGTCTTCAGAATATATCACATTGGTCATGTGGCCATGAATGGTTCATATGTGCCATCTGTAAATACAACAACACTTGTATGTATTTCATTATTGTTGTATGTAATACACTTGTATGTATTTAATTATTTCTCTTTCTGGCACATAAATTATCATAGAGATGTTATTGGCTTACTTTGCACTTATTATTTACTTTGCCCTTGCTCTAAGCTATGGTATCACCATGAAATCTAATCAATCCAAGTTCCAGTAGTGTATGTTCCTTCTATCCTCCCTTTCTCATCAATTTTGATGGCCAACAAGTAGCAACACTTAAAAAAAAGCAGAGCCATGACAAAAAGTTTCCCATTCTTTCAAGTCTTCACTTAAAAGACCAGAAGTTCTTGGTGTTTTAAGAAAGCAACTGTAATTTGTGGGTTTTTAAATGTAGCAAAACAAACCTGCTTCCTTTTTTGGTTTTGTCTTTAAGAACAGCTGAAACATTCTGTGAGAAATCTTGAAAGCATTCAAACTTCTCATTCTTATGCAACTTGAAATTCAAGATTGAACTCCATTACATAAAATACTTTTTGTTAATGAAACATATATTGAGGTGACTGCTTCTGGTGAATAATCACATATTGTAGGAGAATATAAAATCTAGGAGACACATTTCTTAGAAATCAGAAAATATGCTACTTTATAACTTAAACAGTATTGAGCCATTTTTTTAAATGCAGGAATAATTTTTGTGTGAAGTTGCCTCTCCAAATTTTGGACAACTGCAAATAGTAAAATTATATGCAGTGACAGTAAGATGAAATATAGTGTATTTTTTTCAGTAAGTCCAGGGTCATATGTAAGTGAAGAGTTTAGACATAGGTAGGCCAGATGCTGTCTCTTTTATGGCATTTTGGAAGTTGTGATTTGCAAACTGAGTTTCTTATACAAACAACTCGGATTGAATCTATACAGCTTTGCAGTGGGTGCTGCTGGGTTTTGAGGATATCCGGGACATTTCCCAATCTTCCTGCTGCTTTGAGTGCACTTGAGCTCCAAACTGCCTGTTCTCACTCACAATCTGTCTTTGCTTGGCTAGAGCTAGTTTAAATGTAATATATTTTGATAGTTCTGTGGTTGAGATCGGTTTAAGTTCTGCAAAACTGGATGGTTAAATCACGTACAGGTCACAAGGGAGTTACCATTTCTATATGGTCTGCGTGACTCTCTCACTAGGAAAGTCACAGTTTATTCCTGAACGGGAGGGGGCAGTGTTTAAAAGGACAACATGGTTTCCAAATCAAAACCTTTTTTTTTTTTTTTCCCTTAAAGCCTCTGAAGGTAATATGTTTTCAAAGAATTTTACAGTTTATTTGTGAATGATGAAAGGTACTCGTCTTAGGTTCTCTACCCCAGCCCTTTGCTTTGCTAATCTACGTGAATTGTGATCACTCTTCTTTCTGTGCAGGCTTTTTTCCTCCTTGTTTTCTAGGAAGTAATGCTTTATATCATATGCAGGTTGCTTTGTATGTTGCTGTTGGTGTTAAAAAATCTTGTTTTAGTATTCTGTGTAATTTTATTTCTTAAAATAGAAATGTGATGCTCAGTTTTCTGCCTTTTAAGGAAATTTTTCTCCTGTAAAGACTTATTAGCGTATTTAAATTTATTTATGAAAGAAATTGAATACAGAATTACAGAACCACAGAATAAATAAGGTTGAAATTATGTCATATGGTCCAACTCTTGGCTCAAGCAGGGTCATCCTAGAGCACATGGCATAGGATTGCATCTAGTTGGCTCTTGAATATCTCCAGTGAGGGACGCATAATAACCTCTCCAGGCAACCTGTTCCAGTGCTTGGTCACTTGGTGCATCTTCCAGTGCATCAGTCTCTGCCCATTGCCTCTTGTCCTATTCCTTGGCAGCATTAAGAAGAGCCTGGCTCCATCCTCTTGGCACCTCTATAGATTAGATATCTATACACATTAATCAGGTCTCTCAGTTATCTCTTTTCAAGGCTGAACAGGCCCAGCTCTCTCAGCCTGTCCTTGTGAAGGATATGTTCCAGTCCCTTATTCCTCTCCATTGACCTCCAGTAGACCCATTCCAGGAGCTCCATGTCACTGTTTTGCTGAGGAGCCTGGAACTGGACAGAGCACTCCAGATGTGGCCTCACCTGGACTGAGTAGAGGAGCAGGGTCACCTCCCTCCACCTGCTGGCAATGCTCTTCTGAATGCACCCAAAGAGATCATTGGCTGCCTTGGCCACAGGACCTCACTGCAGGCTCATGGACAGCTTGTTGTCCACCAGGACACACAGGTCCTTCTCCACAGAGCTGCTTTCCAGCACTTTGGCCCCCAGCCTGTCCTGGTGCAGGGGGTTATTCTTCTCCAGGCACAGGACTCTGCAGTGCCTTTGTTGAATTTCAGGCACTGCTGTCTGCCCATCTCTCAGTCTGCCAGTTCTTCTCTTCCATCTCTCTCAAGGCCCTTTTGAAGGCCATTTTGAAGCCCTCTGTGGTATCTGCCACTCCTCCCAACTTTGTGTCACCAGTGACCTTGCTGAGGAGGCATCTGCCCCTTCACCCAAGTCACTGATGAACAAGTTAAACAATACTGGATCCAATACTGAACCTTGGGGACACACTTGTGACAGGCCTCCAGCGAGAGCCTGTGCCACTGATCTTGACTCTTTGGGATCTGTCATTAAACATAGTGATAATTGTAGATAATCTGCCATGAAAATATACTTTTTTTTCAACCAAAAGTAACTATGAAGATAAGTATATGGAATTGATATTTTTATTAACTTTGTGTTACTGTAACAGTTTCTAATTCTCGGGGATTTGCACTCTCTACCCCACAAAACTTAGTCTTAACTCTGAATTGACATTGACTACACTTATCTGCTTGTTTGTTGGCAAATAATATGTTGCTAAAGAGGCAAAAATTAGGTGGAAAGAGTAACAGAGGTGTTGTGGGTCACCTGAGTTTTCTATGGGTCTGAATCTGAAATTGCCAAATATGTAGCTTTTATTTAATGTACATAAAGTTGTAAAGATACATAAATGAAAACATTTCAAAAAAAAGTAGGTAAATCATCTGTGTCTCTTGAATGATTCTGGTTAACCTGTGAGAAGTAAAATAGTTCTGTAGTTCTTCACTCCACCCATTTACATAAGGTTTAGTAATAACTTGAAAGAACAAGCATTTGGTACTTCCCAGTATCTTGTTTTGTGCAGATAATTTGTAGTGGCTTTCCATGAGAAGATGTAATGTTATAGTTTTGATGCATATCCTACTTTGCCTCTAGTATTTCCACAACAGGAAAGACAAGACAACTGCAATGTGTTTTGCTGGGCAAAGGCAAGCCAAAGTGTTCCTCAGATCCTCTAGTTTGTCAATTGACTGTGGTAAGATGTGGAATTGTAAGATGTGGAATAGGTACAATTTTTAGACTCCCTCTTACTAAATGTTTTTGGCCCATAAAATTACACATAACTTTCAGTGTGTGTGTCTTCATGCCTAGTCATTCCTCTGATTATTGATGTTTTTGTGGCTTCTATATGGTTTAAGTCTGGATATAGTTACCTGATAGAAATGAATAGATTACCTGCCAAAAAATGATAGCTTCAGTTTAAAAAAAATCATTGAGCAAAATAGTTTCTTGAGGGTGTAAATTTTTTGTTTATAGCATACGAGTCAAAAATCAGGTATTCAGAAGCTCATTCAGGCAATGGCTGTAGTTGTAAGTAAATAATAGCAGCTATATTAATGGTCTTGAGCATTAATCTGTTCTACAGTTTTTAAAATTTGTGACCTAAAATTGCTAAAACAAAGGTGGGTGGTTTTTTTTGTGGTTTTTTGTTTGTTTGTTTGTTTTTTAGTTACAAAAAACCCCCAACCAACCAAAAAAATAAAAACAAAGCCCAAAAAAGCCTAGGTACAACAATTTGGGGGAAAGAAAAGAAAAAAAAACCAAAAAGGAAGGTAAAAACCCACCTGCATTGCAAAACATCTGGTTGAGTCAAATAGCCAAGTCAAGCAGGATGATGTGCAGAATGAATTGGAAATTAAGAGAATTAACTGATAATTACAGTTATCACTGACTTTTAAGCATATTAAAAGCAGCAAAAATTTGGAGAATGTGTTAGTTAAAGAATTTGGAAAGTGCAAAAATGAATTTTGAGTATTGTGGTACTGGTATTCAGTAAAACATGTTCATGGAATTTTTTTCAATAAATGTATTGTTTTCTATTAATGGAAAATAATTCAATGTCTGATGTGTAAAAGAGGCATTGTCAGAACAAACTGAGTATCATGCTTCCAGTAGTTCTTAATGTGTTTTAAGAATAAGGAGGGAGGTCTGGAAAATTGTGAACATTATACAGCTCTTAAGCAAACACAAAAATCACAAGTTTGCAAGCCTTGAGGTATGAACTTAAGTGCAAACAATGATTGAATAAAGCATTTGGGGGGGAAAAATATGAAGCTTCTACCTGAACTTGATTTAATAAAAATAGAGCCTACTAGCACTGGAAAAGAAAATTAGGCTTCTCTAATCTGTTAGTTTTTGCATTATGCAGTTGGAAGATGGATGGATTAAAGAGTTAATCTAATTTTTTTTTTTTGATAGCTTGAAGTTATCTGTGTGGGCAGTTAAGAGTTTATCAGGGTCTAGAGATAAAATAGTCTGAGACCATTTTTTGACAAGTTAATTAGCAGATACACAAATTATTTTTAAGACAATATAATTGGTTGTCTCTATAAGGATAATAAAACTTGTGCTATATATTTTGACTGTAGTAATGTTTTTGACACTTTTGAGTAATTCTTTCATAGAAAAGCTAAGAAAATGTGATGTACAAGAAATTTAAAAAAACGCTTGGTTCAAGAGGATGAGAAACTCTCTCATAGCTTATTATAGATACTTCATGACAATGGAAGAAAATGCTTCAGAACTGATGTTGCTGGATTTTTTTTTTTTTTTGGCTTAACATAGTTGATAGATTACAATGTGAATGAGTCCAAAATTCTGATGCCATCATGTGCTACTTGGGGGCTTCTGGGGTTTAGATTTGAGAGGCAGGAAGAACCTGGAGCTCATTTACAGGTAGAAGGCATCACTTCCCTCACAGCTTTATACTGTCCTTTAGAATATTTTCTGGGGATCTGGCTAACTCTCAGAAGAGTCCTGGAGGGCTGGCCTCTGCTCAGTTTTTCTTACTGAAGCCTGGAATTGGCTTCCTAACAGTTTCTGTGTCAACACAGCGCAGTCATGTGATGAAGTCCTGATGTAAAAGGTCCATTTTTAGTGGCCTGAGAGCTCTATGCAGCTCTGAAAGCCTACAAAGCTGAAGGGATTCAACTTATACAGCAGGATTAGAATTAAAGATTACCTTGACCAAATTGTTTACATAAATTAAAGAGGAAAGGTAGAATTAAAAATTGGGATAAATGCAATGTACTGTGCTTAATCAAAAATAATCAAGTCATTTTAATATAGTGTGTGGAACACTGGGCTAGAAGAGGTTTCTCAGAAGACTTGGTTGTAAGGATGGGGAATGAGCAAAGTTGAACATGAGTCAGTAATGACATCATTAGATGAAGGACTAGTTTCATACTGGATTATATAAAGATGAATATGGCCTAAAGGACTGTTTCTCTACCCTGCTTCACATTGGTAAGGTTGGAAGGTGAAGTCTACTTTTGGGTACCACATTTCAAAAACTATGTGGGAAACAGAAGAGAGTTGAGAGAAGAACAATCTATAAGTAAAAAAAATTCTGTTTTAAAGGTAGCTTGGAACGTCAGGTTTTTTCTTAAAAGAAATGCTGCTGTGATCAGAAGGAAGAACTGTGGTTGGCCATCTAACCATCTCTTCCTAAAGCATTCTGTACATTTTCAAATAGCAGTTCTGAAATGAAGATTCTGATACTATGTGAAAGCATCAAAAACCTTTCCTTAATGCATAGAATTAGCTAAAATGCTACTTGGAATTCAAAGAATGAGTGTGTTAAGAAAAGAAAATCTCAAGAAAAAATTTTGGGAGATAGTTGTTAAAATAAGGGTTCAGACCTGAACCCTTCAGACCTGAACACTTCTCTTAAGTTGGAGAAGTGGATTGTCTCTGTTTTCAGAGATTTAAGTAATTGGGACTACATGTGCAGAGTACAAAATAAAAAAATTAAATGGATATTGAATATTTTGATGCTTTTCTGCACTGCACCAATATGTAGCTTTGTAGTTCTCAGTGTAAACTGCATATTTGTGCAGATTGGTAACAGGTTCCTTGTGCAGTGAAGAACATCTTTATCTACAGCAGGAGCTCTAAGAATTTATTACACATCTCATGTGTAATTACTCTGATACCTGAGGTGGCCATCAATATATGATCAAATGGACTGAGGCTTTTGGGACTGTATTAATTCTAAATATTAATTTCTGAAAGAATTGGGAACAGTTTTAACTTATATAGCACAAGTGTTAAATATTGTAAAGCCATAACTTCATAAAGAAGTTAATTTTTGACTGAAAGTTTGCTTAATGTAAATCAAAGCCAAGGAGCCAGTTCCCCTTATGCTCCCAAGCAGTAGGACAGTTTTTCAAACTATTATTCCTTTCTTCCCACCTTCACCATATGAATAAAGCTACCGAAGAAACTGATGAGACAATTTTAATCTCTATTTGTATTACACAGTGTTCGCAAGCAGAATTTTTACAATTTAATATTTAAACAAACTTAATGTGGAAGAGGTAGTTTTGTATTATCTCATAAGTTCAAGATACCGGATTTCTTTCTAGACATCTAAACAGATTTGTGCCTTGGCCTGAAAAACTAATCCTATGCCCTTTAAGTATTGAAGTTGGGTCAATTTTTTCTTTTGGCTGAACCATCAAACTAGAAAACTTCATTGTAAAGAGACAAAGTGATTGCTTATGTGTGGAAATTAATTGGCAGAAATGCATATATCCAAATACTACTTTAGTGATGTCAAAAAAGTACTTTTTCACTACAACTTAGAAAAAAAGAGAAGTCACTTAGTCCTGTGAATGAAGAAACAGTTCTTGTTTCTGAGAAAGGAACCAGTTACCACAGCAATGCGTTGGTGTATCAGTGGTGGTTTTAGGTGGTACATAATTCTGCTAGGTAAATTCCCTGAGAGAACTACTTTGATCTGTTTGTGTAGGTTCTTTTCTTTAAAAAATGGAACTTTTGAGGCTAGTCAGAGTACATTTGCATCACTTAATAGTGTATAGAAAGGAAAACAAGAGCTCTCTCTAAACCAGCATGGTAAATTGGACCTCAAGTGTTATAGCTGCGTTGCTTTTGTGGCTGAACTGATCGAGCCATTTATCATGGTGGAGCAATATGTAGTGTTGATGTAGTCTCAATACTTTTTTAGGATCAAAAGATAATTTGTGTACCTGCAAAACTTTTCAAAGGAAATTCTGGAAATAGATGTCCATTGATTTAAAGTGAGGCAGCACTATAGCTGATGCTTCTGAAAATAGCCCTTAAGTATTGTGTTTTAAAGACTTGCTTTGTTTTGGCAGTATGTCTTTAGATAGTTTTGTGCCTCTCCTTTACTCTGTCTTGTAGAAGGTAATCTGTGCAGTCCCAAACCTGCTTGTGCTTGGCACAAGACTCATTCCAAAACAGTCTGATACCTTAGGATTGGCACTTTGTGGCCAGTATTTCTTCCGAGGGTAAAGTACTCAGTATATGGAGTATAAACTGCAATCCTAAACGCATGAAATTTAATTTTTGTAAATATTATTTATATATAAAATAAAGCAAATATTGTTATAGCCTTCCACAGTTGACTCCTTTATTCAGAATTAAATGATAAGAACCAATGGGAGCTTTTCATTTCTATTCTTAGCTCATGATGCCAATTACTATTCCACTGAAACACAGCTACAGAAACAGGGTGTATCTTCTGATGGTGTATAAAGAATTTGATCTACATTTCTGCTGCTTCTTCTTTTTGAAGTTCTTCTAAATCTTTCCAGCTGTTTTGTATCAAAGGTGGTCCATCTGCAAGGAGGTGTTTACCTCATGCTTTTCTAGACAAAAATGAAGAGCATTAAATAGATCTACTAGACCCAAGGTTATTCTTTCTCTTTACTGAGATTAGTAACATATTAGGGGTTTTTTTAATAAAGAGTTGGTTTATCTGGTGTTGATATCTACTTTTACTGAAAAAAAATCCTAATGATTGTGATGAAGACTGGGAAATAAGGACTTCACTGCTAATCAGACTTGCAAACATGATGAATAATGAGACTACTTTGAATTACTTCTGGTTTTATTGTTCACATATTTCTCATATTTCTTTTTAAGAACCATGTGTTTTAAAAGCCTGATTCATAGGATTTGAATTTTTTGGGACTGTGTGTTAAAAGTATTGTAAAGTTTTTCAAAATACTCAGTTTTCTTTTTGGTTTATTTTTTTGTTTATATTGTGATTAGGTAAGTTTGAAGTATCTGGCTACCTAAAGTGCCTGAAAACTGCAAAGGTTTTCTGTGTATCTTACCCCTAAGCAGTTGATTTGAGAAATTTTGATTAACTTTATCTACTTAATCAGGAAGACTATCAGCTGTAAACTGTTGGAACCTGGATAGAACTCAAGAGTATTATTAGGCTTAGCCTCTTCATCTTGTCATCTATCTTTCTCCATTTCTGGAGACAGAATATGCAGCTAGCTGGTCTTGAGTCTCCATTTGTTTTCATATTTCCGTGATGCTCTATGCTTAAACTTCTTTAAATATGCTTTTACAGTCCCTTTGGACAGCATGAATTGCCAAGAGATTGCAGAGTAAAATGTGAACAAGCAAGATTTGACTGAGGTGTGTTGCAGAGCAATTAAGCTTGGTAGCTCTTAATTGGAGGAGAATCAAAATGGACTTGAATTTGGAGTGTTTATGCTTTTCTAATGGCAATGGCAACAATATTTCTTAACCTGTATCATACACAAAAATATGTATTCAATTCTAGAGTGACTGAAATATAAGTACTACAAAGCTGCATTTTTTTTGGGTGTTTTACCATAAAACTAAACTTCAAGGTATCTCCTTCTACACGATGAATGTAGTTATGTTGTGTCAAGATGCAGAACCAAAAGTTAGTTTTCCTACTTAAAGCGCATTCCTGTTGCTGGTGGATTTATATGTTTTTCTCTACTGCTTGCAAAATTACCACAGGCCAAAACAAGTATATTCAAAAGAGGATTCTGTAAAATTCAGCTAGTTGACAAACTTTTTGGAACTGAGCAAGGGGCTGTTTTCTATACAACAGGATTCTGTCAGCACAGCTGTGCTGGATGGGATTGTGAAGAGGTGCTAACGGTGACTGGTTTAGTTGTTTTGGCAGAAGCCATTAGGAAATATGTTATTATATTGACAAAACTTTTCTTTTGCTGGTAAAATTGTTCTTCTTGGAGATGTTTCTCTGTAAATGGTTTTGCATTCTAGTATGAAGTGCAATTTGGTCTGGAAAGCTGCATTTGCCCTATATTTGTAGGGTCTTGCCAGTACTTCAAAATTAATAAAGGGTTCTGGCATTGACACAGACCAAATGTAAGTTTCATTTAATAAGAAACTTTTGAAATGTATCAGTAACACAAACAAGTATGAAAAGGGTAGACACTGAAAGGTGGGAAATCGAAAAAAGGATTACTGAAAAATATATGGGAGCTGACAGAATTCCTTTTCTGTTGACTGGATTGATATCCTTGCAGGAGTCAGATCTACTGTACACCTTCAGGAAGGTGGGTGTTTTAGCTGAGTGACACTAAGTCTTTGACTTTTTGCTGTTTCTGTTATCAACACACCACCAGCAGCTAGAGTAAATTATTTTTTCTTCCTGTAAATGATTGAGCTACCCTTTTGTACTGGCATTTAGCATCCTAGCAGGAGGGCTTAGCTGTTTTTTCCACTACTATTTTTTCAGTCACACATAGCCTGAATGTCCAAAATACTGTGAGTTTAGGAACAAGAAACAGTTGAAAATGAGTGCTTTTCTGGAACACTGTGTTCCCATTCTTTGGGATGTTCAATGTGAAGCATATAAAAAGTTTAATGGACCAGTCATAATTCTTCCTTGCTTTAATATTAAGTATTGACTTTCAGCAATGAAAGTAATGTACTTCAGTGCATGAAAGTAGTGTTTTTCTTATGCTTTCTCACTCTATTGCTTGTTCTTCAATCTAAGTAGCAGCATTTTGCATAAAATCGAAAACTTCAGAATTTTGGACTCTGTCCAAATGAAGAATACAATATCAGATAGAGAGCCGGGGAATTATAAGATTTAACACCGGGTTAGTTTACAGTGAATGAAACCAGATTAGACACTGAAAATCCTGGATATGAACAGCACAGTACAACTGTGAAGACACTTACTGATGGTTCAATGTTTACTTTTCAGTAGCTATTATGCTTGGACTGGTGCCTGGCTAAGTTAATAGAAACAAAGCTGGAAGATTTTAGGCATCTTCTGAAGCCATGCAGCAGGCTTTTGTAAAGCTTTTTTTGTAAAGCATTTATTGTGTTTGAGTTGTAATAGTCTAAAGAGAAGACTTTGATCATGAAAAGATCATGAAATATTTTGTTCGTTATTACTAAAAATTTCTCTGCTTGTTTAAAATGAATTATTTTTTAGGGACTCTCCTGTATATATAAGAATAGCATTCTTATCTGCTCTATCTTGTTTTGTTAATGTTTTTTCCTTGCCAAATGGATTTACTTCATGAAGATTGCAGGAGTTTTTCTTTGTTTGATTTGTTTCATTGTTTCAGATGGTGAGGTTTTGTGGTTTCACCAAAGAAGCAAGTATAACTAATTAAAATGGTGAAAAGATCCAGTGTCTTTGTTGTGCCCTTTCACGGTATTGTCTGTGGGTGTTGTTAGATTTGTAGGAAGACTGTAAGTAGCTGCTGTTGACCTGAAAATGTTTTCCAAGTAAGCATATGGTTTTCATTACTTGTGTTTTTAGAATACTGTTATAAAATAAAACACTGTCAGTAGCTAGCAAACAGAAAAAAACAGTCTTGGGTGTAGGAGACACAAACTATTGAAAAATAACCCATTTTTTGTCATTTTTAAAAACCTAAATAGTGTCAGTATCTGGCACTTTTCCATGTACCTGATCATGAAGAGCATTTTGTATCCCAGCATTTATGCCAACAGCTAAACCCATTGATCTGCGAGTTGTCTTGTAGAGAAAACTTAGACATGGGAAGTAGCAAATGTTACTGTGAAGTAAGGATGTAATGAGAATAGGTTTGTGGATAACAGTCTTCTTGTAAGTAAAAACTCTTGTAAAGAGGAAAGAATAATCTGTAGGACAAGAAGTAACTGCTAAAATTTCTGCAAAAAAAAGATTCCTATTAAACATTTAGAAAAGCTTTCTAACAGAGGGGATGGCTTTCTTTTCCAGAAGAGTCCTTGTGGGTATTGAAAAGTTAGGATAGGGATACCTAGTGACATTGTGGTTGTGTCTTACAGTGACCTGACCACCATTTCAAGAGGAACACAGGAGGTCAACATTTTGGAACCTCTTTTAAGAGACTACATCTTCCAAAATTATTTTATAGAACTGCAACTACAAGTTGCTTATTCATATAAAACTATATTCTTCGTACAGTAAGAAGGGGTGCTAAATATCATGTACCTGCTCAGAACATATATGATTGTCAGTTTCTTGTATTTCTGTCAAATTAAAATAATGATCTTAAAATATATGGAAAAGAATTTGTTAATTAATTGAACTTCTTTTAAAATTAAAACTTAAAAGAATAAATATCTTTATTTCCAGACCATATATTTTATCATATCTCCTCTGTTTACATATTTTGGGTGTGTAGACTAAAGAGAACTAAAATCAAGCTCAAAAAATATCACTGAAGTTATTGAAAGGGTTGAAACGAAAGCCTGGGATTCTAAGACTATGTTGCATTCCGTATGACTTAATTCTCTTTGGGAATTTATAGATTTGTTTTGAAATTTTTTCAGGAAATTTTTGGAAAGTCTAAAAAACAATTACATACTGATTTTGTGTTCATTTGATATGCTTTTCCAACTTCTGCCCCTGAGGCACTATGTATTTGATCTTAGAGGGAGGAGTCAGGGTCATAGTATGTATTCTCAGCCATGGACATGCAACCCCTAGGGGAAGTGTTTGGTCAAGGTCAACTCTTTCATTGGACACTGCTGCACAGATTTATCTGTCAATGTAACTATGTACAGTCACAGCAAATGGATGTCTGTTCTGGTAATATCCACTTTAGAATGTAGATCACCTGTTTCAGATGAGAAATTATTTTTTAACTAAGTAATTACCTTACATTTCTGTCATGGGGTCATAGATAATCATGTCCTTATCAGAAAACTTCTCTGAGGCTATCCTAACACACTGCTTGGCTATAGCATCATAAATATTAATAGTAAACACATCTTGCAGATAGTTATTAATTTTACAAGATCTTTTTCACTATAAGGAGTAGTAAGGTTATTAATATCAGTTGAGCTGAAGTGTGGTGTCTTTCTGTTGACTCCTGACTGATTTCCAGATTAGCCAGATATTTCTTACAAATATTTGCTACCTTACCTTAGTCATAATAGTGTGGCAGAGTTGAGTGGGTAGAGCAGTCCTAGCAAGGAAGGTGAGGACACACAGAGGTTAGGACAGACAGCTTGGCTCAGTATTTAACTAATTTCTCTGCAAGTTTTGCAACCTGGATGTTCTGGGGAAATGCCATTGCTACACTGCTGGGAGTAATTCACTTCACTATTTTAATATTAGCTTTCGCTATGTAAATATTTGTAGTCCTAATATCAGCTGTATCTGTAGCAAGCATGGAATAAGGAGTGATTTGTTACTTTTAAATGTGTTCAGCTGGGAATATTTGTGTAAACCCAGACTAGCGATGGGGAATTTGGGTGGCTATCAGCCTCCTTTAAGGTGGGGAGTAAAGTTTGAGTACCTAATCTCAGTGTCATCTAAAAGCTTTTAATTGAAATTTTGTTTTCAGAAATGGTCATCATGACACATCAAATTTCTTACATAATGTAGAAGAGTGACTCCACTTAGACTTGGAAGTTGCTTCTGCCTTAAAATTCAGAGAGTGACAACTTAAACTTTCACTGATTTAGCAAAAGAAAGTGATACCATCTCTTGAGTAATTACAGTCTGAGCTATGGAGGGAAGGACTGCTTTCTTCTAACTTATATTTGGCATGTTATAAGGCTAGAAAATATGGCCTAGAAGTTTGCAGGCTGATTAAAAGCCTTATGAAAACCAAATTGTATTGCTTGAAATGGTCTGTGGCTACGTCCCAGAAGTGTGGTTGGTACCTTACTAGGAGGTGTGTGAAGCTGGGTACCCAGATCACATGAAAATTGAACGAAGTTGAACAGCTGGCAGGGCCTGTTTGTTCTTTTCTAGTCTTTCAGTAGCTAAATCTTAGCATAGAGTTTTGTGTTTGATTTAACAATTTTGTTTTATCTATGCCTTCCAACTTATAACACCTGATTTCATTCAAAAGAAGGGTTAGAATGTCTAAATCAACATGTGTAAAAGCAATAAATACTGTACGCATTTGCAACCATCACTTGGGAAATGAAATGTTTTTATCAGATTGGTCAGATTTTATGCTTGCTGACTTAAGGCTTATTTTTTTTAACATCCTTTCATCTCTCTTGACAGTTTGCTCTGACTTCACCTTTCTTGTATCTGTTCTGATCTCCTGTAAGCCTGCCTCTTCAGGAAGTTGTACTTCCTTTCCTTCTGACCAGCACATGGCAAGCATTTTCCGAAAGTCGTTACTTGTTTTGCTAACGCCTTTGGCAGCTCTGACACTGCAAAGTTTCATTTACTGTGTCTGTTAAACTTTGGCTTTTGTCATCACAGAGAATTGCTTGTGTTCTTCTGCTTGTTTCATTAATCTTTATTAAGTAAAGATGTAAGCTGTCTTTAATTGAATATTTTCTTTTGGCAATAGAACAAGCCAAAAGGTGTTTCTCATTAATTTGTTATTCAGCAGGGATAGCCATCTATCTGGATTGAATTTGTGACAATGTTTGGTTCCTATTTGTAGAAATGCCTATGTTGAACATATTTTCATATGTTTTGCTCAGAATATCCTATACAGACTGACTTTGTAATGTCATTTGTCATCTGGGAATTGAACTACAGAGAATTGGTCTGTGTTGACAATATGTTTTCATGTTGGTTTTTCCTATCCTTTTAGTATGTGTTTTATATTTGGCCTTATAAAGTTTTATCATGCTATCAAATCATGAAGAAGTGCAGAAATTATGGCTTTTGGTTTTCTCTTGCATGTGATACAAATATTTTGAACACAGGTCATAATGAGAAATGCTGACCTTTCTTTTTAAGACACAGAAAATCATAATCAGGCTGCCCTGTAGATTTAATTATGAGGCCATCATTAGCTTGAAAGCACATTGTATTGAAGAGGTGAGAATAGCAATTTCAGGTGTTGAATGAGGTTTTCATTCCCCCTTTTCAGTTTCTGTGCATTTAGTAATTTTGGGAGGTTTACTTCTTTCTTAGTTGTTTTTTTGAAGGTGCAAATTGTTTGTGACCCACTATCCTAGGCTGTTAAATTTCATGAAATACAAATCAGATACACAACAAGCTGAGAAATGTAGAAACATTTTTGTTAATCTTAATAAAAATCCCAAATGAATCTAAACTAATTATGTAAAAATACTTCTGTTAGAGTGATTGTCCCTAAAGTTATGGCATTGCAACACAGTAATGTCTGTTTATCCTAGATGCTTTCAGGCAGCTCCTAGCCGAAGTGAATTGTTTTTATACGTGTTAGAAATTCTGTCATTGTGTCATCAGTAACTCCCAGGCAAGGAAATAGGGTGCTCAAATGTGTGTTCTGTACACATCTTGGAATAGCATAGAATCTACAGATACATGAAAATTTGTCTGGGACAAAGTTGTCTAGTTGGTTTGCCTACTTTCTAAAAATTTATGAAGAATGTCTGCCATAAATGTATCTAAAAATCCCACTGTCGTCTGGCAAAAATGAAATAAAGCTATGTTGTAGTTGACATGGAATTAGAAAGCTAAACCTGTAAGAACACATTAGTCTGTTTTTCTAATGGAATTCTTTCTGGAAACAGGTTTGTGTTGGGGTTTTTTTGCTAGCATTTTTAAATTTAGTGTGACATTTTTGAACATTTGGCAATTTGGATAGTACCACTTTTGTGCAGTCCAGCAACTTTTACTGTTGTTGCCTTTCTTGTAATCTTCAGCCTGACCTTTCTCGCTTCATAATATTTATTTCTGTGTCTCTGAACAGAATCATTTAGAGTGGATTGTAAAGCAAATTATGTCTCTCTTATGTGATAAATATGTTGACCATTTTAAAGTGGATAAACTAACAGTAGTTTGTTATGACATGTTATTTTTTTCCCCCAAACTTCTGTCCCATATGATGCCTGAAAGTATTATATTTTTCCTGTGCTATGTTCCAAACCTTGAGTACCATCACATGGCTCCTCCTGCATGCTAAGCCCAGAACTATAAGCTTTGTTGTGTTAGAAGTAACTTCCATGTTTCAGAGTAACTGGACCCCTTTGATCATGGAGGAATGTCACAATGTCACACCAACCCTAGAAAAGTAGCTAAGATTTATTTCCCCTTGAAGAATGTTGTTGTTTTTTGTTGTTAGTGTTGTTTTGTTTTTTCAATGTGTGTGTCTGATTTAACTAGAAAAATCTGGAAGAAAGAAATACTTTTAGTCTTTCCATTTGCCAGGAATTGTGGTGTATTAATACTAATATAATTTAATCAGATAATAGCAGCAATCACACTCTTAGATTTAATTTTAATGTGTATATATTGCCAATATTCACAGGAAACTTATATGCTTCAATTCCTTTTACCAAATAAATCTTCAGTCAGCTGCAATTAGTGTCTTGCATAGATTTATTTCTGCAATGCCCCAAGCTAGTGATGAGTATCTTAGAGCTATTATAATTTACTGTTTATCTTGACATGATTATTTTTCAGTTTTGCTAGATAAATATTTTTAGGCACCTTTTCTCTTGTTGCTCCATATCAAAGGTTTGGCCATCAAACTGCTGCAGATTTTTTAGAACAGCTGTGAGCTGCGTTATTACAGAGCCACCTTATTTAATAAAACTTTGTCATATTTACCAAAATATTAAAAGAAAAGTAGATTCAGGAACAGAGAGATAGCAATTTTTTATGTTACATTACGCATGTCTCATTTTGAATATTCATACACTATGTAATGCTGCAGATTAACAAAGAGTGATAGTGGAGATCTTGGTTAAGAAAATTCTTTAAAATTTTTCATGTGGAAATTTATCTTTACTGGCTCTATTTAGCATCCTCTGTTTTTCAGAACTTTCCAATTTATTAAAGTCTCTTTCTTCCTTCTTGTTTGAGCTAAGGGTACAGGATTGCTGGTGGAAAGCTGTGGCATTTGCTTTGTAAGTGCCTCCAGTAAAGGCCCATGTTTCCCTTCAGCAGACTCAAAGCAGCCAGTGCCAGTTCTTTCATGCTTCTCATACCCAGTTAATTTTTCTTGCTCAGAAAAAGCTTCAAATAGTAAAGGTTTCTACACTTTCTTATGTAGAAGATGGACTTGGCTGCAGGGTCAGAACAGGAGGATTTAGGTGTTACTGTGCTGAATAAGCAAATAGTCCTTTAGTGGTTGTAATCAGTGGCACAGGCTCTCGCTGGAGGCCTGTCACAAGTGTGTCCCCAAGGTTCAGTATTGGATCCAGTATTGTTTAACTTGTTCATCAGTGACTTGGGTGAAGGGGCAGATGCCTCCTCAGCAAGGTCACTGGTGACACAAAGTTGGGAGGAGTGGCAGATACCACAGAGGGCTTCAAAATGGCCTTCAAAAGGGCCTTGAGAGAGATGGAAGAGAAGAACTGGAAGACTGAGAGATGGGCAGACAGCAGCGCCTGAAATTCAACAAAGGCACTGCAGAGTCCTGTGCCTGGAGAAGAATAACCCCCTGCACCAGGACAGGCTGGGGGCCAAAGTGCTGGAAAGCAGCTCTGTGGAGAAGGACCTGTGTGTCCTGGTGGACAACAAGCTGTCCATGAGCCTGCAGTGAGCCAAGGCAGCCCGATGGTCTCCTTGGGTGCATTCAGAAGAGCATTGCCAGCAGGTGGAGGGAGGTGATCCTGCTCCTCTACTCAGCCCTGATGAGGCCCCATCTGGAATGCTCTGTCCAGTTCTGAGCTCCTCAGCAAAAGAATAACATGGAGTTTCTGGAGTGGGGCCATTGGAGGGTGATAAAGGTGATTAAGGGACTGGAGCATCTCTCTTACAAGGACAGGCTGCGGGAGCCTGTGTCTGTTCAGCCTCAAGAAGAGACGACTGAAAAGGGAATTCATCAATGTCTCTAAGCACCTGAAGGTAGGGTGCCAAGAGGATGGAGGCAGGCTCTTAATGGTGCCAAGCAACAGGAAGCAGGCTCTTAATGTGTGCCAACACAAGGCAACGGGAAGAAATTGATACACAGGAAGTTCCCCGAGAATATGAGGAACGAGTTCTTTACTGTGCTGGTGACCAAGCACTGGAAAAAATTGCCCAGAAAAGGTGCTGAGTCTCCTTTCTCTGCAGATACTCAAAAACCATCTGGTCACAGTCCTGTGCCATGTGCTCTAGGATGACCCTACTTGAGCAGGGAGGTTGGACCAGATGACCCACTGTCATCCCTTCCAACCCCACCCATTTTGTGATTCTGTGTGATTCTCTCTTTCTGGCAATTTCAAAAGCTTGCTATGCAGATTAAATAATGCTTTGACAATGACAATTTTTAGGAAGCACTTGGAGATCTGACTGGGGGTTATTGTCTTGTACTCGGTTTGATTGTGAAACTGGTGTGCATTTTGAAGTAGAGAACTCCAGCTCATACTGCAATGATTTTGAATTCTAGGCACATGAGGATGTGACAGGTACCAGAAGAAATTATGTCTTCCTACTGCAAGGTATAGAATGGGGATCTGGGGAGTTGAATAGGGGTTTAGTGTGGTGTAACTTTCTTTTGTTCCTTGTAGATTTTGTTTTACACAAATCTAAATCTTTACATGAGATTTAGAACCTAGGCAGCTGCCTGTCAAGCTGAAATTATTTAGAAAACAGTTAGTTTTATGAAATTAAAATTTAAATTCTTTTGTCTCTCTGAAATCTATTCCCCAAAATAAAAATACCCACACTGGACTTAAGGATCTAAAATAAATTCTTTACTGGTAGAGACTAAATATTGACTGTAGCTTATGGTGATAAGCTCTGCTAAAGGAGAGGAGGAGTGTTATCAGCTGCCTTATCTTACTTTCTGAGACCATCACTGTTAAATCTATTCTCTCTGTATTCAACTGGGATTATCTTTTTACTCTAAAGTATTTTTCACTGTATCTAAACCACTAACTACATTTTATTTAACAGGAACCTATATGTAGGTTTGAGGGTGTAATTGCAAATCTATTCTTTTCACACTGAATTAAGTATGAGAGAACACAGCGTATTCGGACAAACATAAACCTCAGATGGCATTTTTATCTTTAGGGAGTTATTTTATATATTTATATATATATACGTACACATGTGTATGTACAAAGGTATGTATGTGTATATAATACAGTCATTGTAAAATCTGTGCACCAGGCTGAATATTTTAAAAATTTAATTCTGGACACTTTTTCAAGCTTTTTGTGTTTGTGTTCCTAGTTATTTCTAAAACATTTGCACTGGATTGCTACATTGATCATGAAAATAATGTTCAGCCTTTGATTTTTGTCTGGATAATGAGATATTTCATTTTTAGTAATAGCTAGTTCTCACTTAACTCTACTTTTTTTTTTTTTTTGGGAATCTTGTATATCCATAGTTCCTGAGGCAAAACATTTCCAATGACAACAGATTTTGTCCTCACACTAGCTTTGTCCACTCAGAATTTAGATCAAAAGTAGAATTATATATTTTTTTCCTTTTTAATCTATTGTGACCTATGAAGGTTATTAAATTTTTAGATTAGAAGGTTATTATAAGTAGATTTTTAATGTATTGTGACCTATGAGTGTTATTAAACACTCCTTACCAGTTCTAATCTTAACCAGAAAGCTATTAAATAATACCTTTTATTGTGAAACTTGGGTGTTACAAAGTGTGAAAAGGAGTTTAAAAATTTTATTTGTGAAACTCCTCTAGAAAAATGCAGATTTTGTTGCCTGTCACCTTTCCTGAATTCAGTGTTTGAGGGATGGATGTTTGTTCTTACCAGAAGAGCATTGCAAAGTGTTGTATAGTTGTTCTGTCTACATACTAAATGTTTAATTTTCAGATGTTTGCTGTTTATGAAAACATTTGTGTGAGTAGATGTGTTGAGATGTCTTTTCTTTGTTAGTAATTGAGGCCAGTACGTAGTTTCTCACTTACTTCAATATGCTTTTCACTATTCAATTAAAGTTGTTTTGAGTACTTCTTTTTATTGAGCAAGATTTTCTTTTTGAAGTGGCCTCACACACTAAACTGGTTTTAATTCTACAGTTCATTCCAATGAGATAATGGTATATGCCTAATTAGAGCTCTTTGGAACATTTTTGGGCAGATCCAGAATATTTTATTTGCTAGTATTCTTATATTTGAATACACTGTTCTTTGCTGTAAACTTAAGAGTGTAAATATGAAAGGAAATGCCATGAGTTCTCTTTGGGATCTCAAAGTTGGCTGTTGTCAGATTTCAAATAAAGCTGGGTAAACTGGTAGGTTTTTTCTTCTCTCTTGTGAGTAGTGACACAGATTTGACCATAAAAAAGTGTTGACTTCTTTCTTGTAAAATGTTTGCTTTGAAGCTACATTGATAAAGTCAGTGTATTGGCTGTAGTGTTCTGATATTCCCTGTGATACTGAGTGTAGAAGTTGAGTTCCTCCACAGCTTTACACAACATGGATATCATGTCTCCAGCAAAAGATCAGGCAATTGAGATAGTTTGTGATATAATGGGGAAATCTATGTAGTAAGTGGATGTTGTTTTGCTTGGTATGATTTATCAGTTGGAGTAACAAAGTGCTTTAACTCCAGTTTGTAGTCATCATAATCCTCTCGTAATATATATTAAGAGTAATTTATGAATTATGCACATAGCAGCATCAGTCCAAGTGGAGGAACTGAGGTAATTACCTCAATGAAAAATGATTTTTCATTGTCTGCTTTAATTCACAAAGCCAGTGTTTAGACTGTCATGCCTACTGAACAGACTGCCTGTATATAGAGATTTTTCCAGGCAAATTATGAAAAGGAATCTAGGAGATTCAGGAATTTTTACCTTGCAGTATATGTTGATATAATATAATTCTAATTCTGTCATCACAGGTAAGTATTAAACAGAAATGTTTTAAAACTAAAATTAAATTAGGAGTCTTGTCTGTGACAAATACCTCTTAACTGCTCCAAGGGATTTCTCTTAGAGATATCAGAAAAGAAAGCACTTGAATAGCTTGAATGTGCTTTCTCTTTGAGGAGGACAAGTGCTTAAATCTGATTATTGAGGCCTCTGCCATTATTAGAACTAATAGAAACCATCAATCAAATATGTTGCTCCTTCCCTGTTGACTTCTACCCTCTGTGATGGTGGTCACTGGTTCCAGTGACCTCCTCAGCTGCTTGTGCGAGACCTCCTCAATTGGAAGATTCTGTGATTGTTGTTGGAAGAACATGATGACTATAGCAAAGAAAGGTAAGACAGTATCCTTTTGGCTACAGCTGTTTAATTTAAGTTATTTATACCGGTGAAAAAAACTGTATTTAGGTAGTTCAGTAGAAATTCTCAGTATTTTGGACTTGGTTTGTGCTAACCCTTGGTGAACAGATTGTACGTACTTGCTAAAGCCTTGCCATCTCTTGTAAACAATGTTTTGTTTTGAAGGTAGCTCTATTTAGATATGGAATAAAGCAACAGAAATGAGAGGGGAACAATTAATGTGTCCAAACCATAGTGTCATGATTTTAGTATTGTTTGGGGTGTTCAAGGTATCCTTACGGCAGAGTGGAGATAACACAGGCAAGATGGGCCCTGTTGGACAGCAATTGTAGGCCTGTAGAGATACTGTAGGTTCTCTGAAATAACATCTGAGTCCAACCTCAGCTGACACAGTGGATTAAAAAGGAAATTTTATCCGAAAGGAATGAAACATAGCAGGGACACAAGTCTGTCTAGAATTAAGATCAAACACATCCTCAACCCACAGAGAGTAAATGCAACTTTACTCTTAGAAATGTGCAGGAATAAATAGACTGCAATAGCATTCATTGGTTGTACAATCTGGACAGCTTGTTAACAAAATTTGATGAGCAATAATAGCTTACATTGTACTTGTCCTTGATTGAATGACTAATTTTTCTGTTTCTCTTTTAGGTTATGGTCAGACTGGTCCAGTGGTTCAGAGAGGTGGATATGACACCATTGCTGCTGCTGTTTCTGGTCTTATGCATATCACAGGGCATGAGGTATAGTGCATAACTCACAAATTTCATAGAATCTTTGTGCTGTATACCAAAACTGGCTGCTGAATGGAACAAGTCAGCCTGTGCTAAGACATCTGTTATGCAAACCTTCCTGAGTCCAACAAGAGGTCTCATCTCTGGGAATCTAAGAAAATAATAGTACCTATATACTTCAGCTATCTCACTCCAGGCTTTCTTCTTGTAAAGAAAATTGCTCAAGAAACAGAAAATTAAAGAAAAATAAGAAAAATCCTAAATCTCCAGTGAATAAATTGGCATTGTATGCTAACCTGTTTATGGCCACTTGTAATTACTTCAAGAGCTGTAGCAGACACATTGTTGACAGCTGGATGATAGAGCCATACTTATGAGTGTGAAGTCTTACTGATGCTTGGATATTGATATTCCCTTTGTAAAAGCGGGAATTGTGAAGCTATCTAGATAAATCTTACAAAAGCTGGGTATTTTTCAGTCATTCTGCCTGCAAATAGGCAGAAAGATCCCATGCATTTCTGGAAAAGCTTTATGTGCTGCCTATTCTCACTGACACCCAAGATCTTTAGTAGTTGTGGCAGTGCAGGAAGCATAACAGTAGTTTAGTATCTGAATTCTAGAGGTACTCATAACATGTGTCTTCACCTCAGAAAAATGCTGATCAAATAAGCATTTAATTAAGCTGTCTTGAATCACCTTCAGATGCAGGGAATGTGGTCCCAAAATGTCCCTTTTCAAGTGAGGTAGTGGTACAAGTCTGTTCTATGCATTATAAATGTTCAGTACTGTTCTGTGTTGGTGCTCCTGGTACTCTGGAAGCAGTAGTGCAGATCTTGCGAGTCTGATACTTGCATGTTCTAGATAAACAAGGAGTTCATAAAGTTACTAAGTGTCAGCTGTTCATGTTTGAATAGGGTGCTGAAAGCTAACCACACATGATCTGGACACAACTCTATTGTAGGGTTGGTATTCTGCCAATAGACTTGTTTTCTGCTGAGAACAATGGCAAACATCAGAAGTTTGTACTTTTGGCAACTATTGTTACCAGAGTTGTCCTTTTTATTAGGGAAAAAAGCCAAAATCAAGCATTTTTGCACTGACTAAGCTGAAACATCTTGTGTCTAGTTTCCTGAGACTGTCCATTTCTGCTGTGTTATTGGTACGTACTCATAGGTTGTCCCATCTCAGAACATGAGAAGACATGAACTTGAGTGCAGTCCTTACAGGCACTTCCCTTCAAATATATAATGCTCATATGCACTACTGTGATCAATGACTGATCACAGTAACTGTAGTGTAAGTAAATTTAACATTGTGTCTGTGGAATGGAGGTTAATTCTTCCAATACAATGCCAAAAACTGCATGCACACCTCAAAATAGACCAACCAAAATTAAAACGGTATAAAAACTGTTAGAAAGGGGCAGATGTTGTTAGAACAGTATGAATAAAGAAAAGTAGATAGAAAGATTGAAAAACACAGGACCTTTGTACAGCTTTTCAATGATATGTGAATGCCAGAATAAATAACAGTTACACTGAATAATTGCATGCAAGTTATATTATGAAAGTAATAGTCCTCAGTGCTGTTATGAAGATGGATTTTATTAAAAGATTGTGTTAAGATCTACACTGGAAAACCAGATGTTTGCATCACCTCACTGAGAATTGAGGTAATGTAATCATAGGAATAATTTAGTCATTGTCAGTAACAGCTTTGTCTGTTCACTGAGGGCTTCTAACAATTAATTCAAACTTAGTCACTCTTTTGCATGATTAAAAAAAACATGCAAAAAATTGCTTTTTTTTTCTTTATATGAAATTATTTCTGTATTTCCTCATTTCTCAAAACCATTTTTTGATGTATAGATGGACAGTAGTGTTTCAAAGACTTAAGTAGTCAATGACTCCAAAAAACCAAATGTTTTTGGCTTTTTTTGTTGTAGTGAAAACTTATTCAAGTGGCTGTAAAATAATATTGTATGCTTATTTGAAAGTTACTTTAAAATAGCAAAGTATTATTAATAATAAAGTCTTCCCTGTTTTTTTACATTTATGTTCATATGACAGAATTGTTTTTAAAATTTCACAAGACAAAGTCTGAATAAAAGTAGAAAACCTTGTTTCAGTCAACATGTAGAAAAATGGCCAAAGAAAAAGAAGAAGAAAAAAAAGGGAATTTCATCCTGTTTTTATTTAAAATAAAGCTTAAATTATTTGTTGACTAGATAACATGGAATTAATGTGCTAAAAGTAATAAGTTAATTTGAATGGGTAGACTAGGCTCTGATTTTTTCTAGAATAAAATAGAAAATGCCACTCATAAAATGGAAATTAAAAAAAAAGTTCTAACAGATGGTGTTGGTTTTGTATTTAATTGCAGTAGCTATAGATAATCAGCATAATATCAGTGCTACAGTGCTCTTTGGAAATGTCTCTTTGGTAAACAAACTGTTGAATGTTCTTGCAGGATGGTCTTAGAGGCATCAGCTGATGCAGCAGACAAATTGTAATGAATCTGAGCAGCAGCAAAAAAGCATCTACATACATGACTGAGGTGTTTAATGTTGAGGTATACATATTTATATCCAGGTATACATATTTACAGTTCCTTAGAAAGCATTTTAATAATAGGGTACTGAAATCTTGTCCTGTATCTGACATTTACAAAAATGTATAATCCAATAGCAGTGTATATTCCTGTCTATTAAAAAAAATAATAACAGCTTGCTTTTGTTTTTTTCTTTTTTTTTTCCTGGTATCATTTAATGGTAATAAGTTTGAAATACTTCTAAGTGATATCTTAAACTTTGAAATCAAGCTATAACTTCTGCAATATTGCAAAATTATTGGCAAACAACTGAATTTGTGTAAGTCTTGTTTTTGCTGATTGTATAAACCCAAGCACAGTAGAATAGTGTCTAAATCATGGTTTTGTGTACAGAAACCTGCAAGTGATTCAAGCTCTTACACGTGTACTTGATTACTTATGTACTACAAGTGTATCACACCTGTGAAATATGAAATTCTAATGTGTTTATGAGGGGAATCTGTTTTGTGTAAATCCCTAACAAAAACCCATTTTGAATGAAAGTAGTTGCTTCAGGACACATTCAGGTTTTCTTTACATAAATTAAATTATACTAAAGGACAAGGTTTGCACTGGTGACACTTTTGTTGTCCTGGATGACATAATTTATAGATATTTCCTGGTTAAACACTACTTTCAAGTTTCATATTTGATGAACAGAAAGCTTTTACTTGATATATTCAGATATATCAGTGCCAGATGAATATCCATTTGATGAAAATTTTAATGACTCATCAAGGCCATAACTTAAAATTAATTAAATAAAGCCCAGTTTGGTTACAAATCCCCTTCCATCTCCTAGTGGATTATTACATGTGGTCTTCAATATTTGAAGTACCTTTAGGTAGTTTCTTCTTTCTTGCAGAAAAACCTTTTTTTTTTACTGAATATGAGAGCACTTAATCTGCAGTCCAGAGAGGCCATTCTTTGGTTTAGTACCAAACAAACTGTTATGGAAGAATACACATGGTATATATAGCTCAGAGCTGTTGAAAAATACAGCCATTGCTGGTTCACATTAGCTTCAGCAATTATTTAACATCTGTAAAGACTACTGGACTTAGAATGCTTTTATTAAGCATGTCATTTCAAAACAATTTTCTATTTAAATGGATGATTTTTGTATTATTGATGTAAGTTTGGGAAGAGAAATTGTGTCAAAGGGAAAATAAAACCTCAGGAAAGGAAGCTTCTAAAACTTGGCTATATGTGGGCGAGAATATGTCAACAAATTGTAAGGAATTGAGCAAACAGCAAAAATTAGGAATAAAAGTTTAAATAATAAGATTGAGCAATAGCAAAGCACAGTGATTTAAAAACAAAAGGTCTGCTTAACTGATATGAATCTTCATCCTTTCAAATGAAGAAAGGGCAAGTTCTGATGCTGCACCTAATTTGGGGTTCAAGCCAGCCCTTGAGGCTGGATGGCAGCTTTGTTTGCTTAAGACACATTCTCCTTGGCTAGGGCTACATTTGGTCTTCATACCAGAACAATAATATCATTTTTATTGATGTCTGGCAAGGGTGGTGGTGTTTGTCACTTTTGAAATAACTTGCTTGAATGACAGATACTGTATAGATCCTTACTTTGCCCAGGTAACTGGTATAATGTTAGCTACACAAAAGTACTGCTGTGCTGGCAGAAGCTCTGTCTGAAGGAAGCTATTTCTCTGTGTATTTAGCTTTATCCTTTATGTAAAGCAGCTTCACATCTCTTGTTCTGCAGGATAGTGATAAAGTCTGAATGAATCCATTTCACAGTGCTTACACCTGTGTATCCTGCCACAGAAAGACTGCTTTATGGCACAGGAGCTGATTGAAGCTGATTAAATGGTGAGACATGGCAGCTAGTCATGAGTCTTGATAGAAAGACGAAGGATGGCTAGAAATTGTGTGGACTGGTTCAGAATTATAGGTTTTGGAGTCTTAGGATAAAGCAAAGCCAACATGTTAAAAATAACATAGCAGTATAGCGCTAGTAGTTTGTAGGAGTGTTTTGTAAGGGGAAATTGTGAAAGTATTTTTAGAAATAAAGGTGAACTTTTTCCTGAGGCAAAAGAAGTGTTTGCTTTTAAACATTAGATAGTTTAGTACTTGATTAGGAGGGTTCTGGAGTTCATAATAACAACCTATTAAAATAATCCAAATTTCTCCATCTTCAAAATGTAGTGTTCTCCTTCAAGGGTGAAATTAATGACAGTGGACAGTGTTTTCAAATTAAGAATGTTGCAGCACATCTGTTTGTAAAATCTAAAGTCTTTTTGGTTTCTTCTCAACCCAATGAATGTAATGAAGTGGCTATAATAAATAAAGAACAATTTAACAAACTGATTACTTGCAGCAGATAATATGAGGGTGGTTTTTTTTGTGTTTTGGTTGGGTGTTTTTGTATGTGTATGTGGTTCTTTGCTGTGTGGTTTTTTTGTTGTTGTTTTTTTTGTTTGTTTGTTTGTTTGTTTTTTTCTTATATTTCTCTGCTGTAGCTCTGAGGATCAAAAAACTACTCATGGGCTTATTATTTTTCTCTGTAAGCCTGTGCATATAAGAGTGAAGAATGAACTTTCCTGTTCATTTCCTGTACCCAGAGTTGGGTACAATGAGAGTGGTAAATATCTGGAAACTGAGTTGTGTTTTCTATGGGGAAGCTGAAGTGGCTTCCAGTGTAGAGTCTGGAGAAGGAAGAAATAAGAGATTCTTCACAAAAATACTACTTCCTAAAACAGTGTTAGCCTTAATATTGTGTAGTTTATATATCATCCTATGGATATCTAGGCTATAGATAGTCACAGACTAATCCTTACTGCGGTTTGGATGAGAGTAACTTTTTTTTTTTTAATTTGCTGTATTTTATACAGATTTTGTCATTTTTAGTTAATTTCATGATATGAATAAAATAGCAGCCTTTTCCATCTCATGTAGAAAATATTGTCCTACTGTCTTTTATTTCAGAATTGCTCTATTAATGCAATTGATAATAAAATAAAAAATTTTAAAGAAAAATACAGTAAGATATATGACTTGATATCAGGCTTGTGTAAATTCTATTCGAGTGCAAAAGAAAAATGATGGTTGTGTAGAATGAAGATTTTCTTGCAGGAAGCTAAGGCACTCTTTTTTTAATAATTACCAGGAAACAATTCTTGCAGTTTTATTTAGAAGATTATTATTACAATAATTACACTTAGCAGTTTAGACATGGCTAATTAAAATAATTCTGTAAATTCAGTTTTATTGAATTTATGCTACATTAGTTTAAATACATTTATGGTAACTTGACAAACCATTATTATTTATCAATTGTAATGATTTTAAGTTGTCTTATGGTAGGCTTACTTGGGTGTCAGAATTCTGGAAGAGTCTCATTAGCTTTGCACTGTTATTTTTCTTCAAAGTTTGAAAACCTAAAAAAACCCCAACCAAACAAAAAGTAAGACTTCAAAATAAGGAACTACTGTGATAATCAGATCACCCGACCTTAAACTTTTCATAGTAGGAAATGAAGAATATTTCAGAAGAAGCACTAGGATAAAAACCTAGTTGGGCTGAAATTAGAAGTTCATTTTGCCATTGATTTCAGAGGGAACATCTATCGTGCCAATGATTACAGAAGTTCTGAAACACATGATGTAACATGAAGATTCTTCCCTTGATGCTAGAAAAGGGATGCCAGGAAAGGATACAGAAAAAGAATATTTGAACAGACAACTTTTCAGTGGCTTCAGTCAGAAGGTCATGAATTTGCATGCATTTGCATGTGTAGTATTTATTTATGTAAACAAACATTTATTTCTGTTTTCTTACTAGAAGCCTGGAGTGTGCATAGTGGAAAATACAAAACTGAGCTTTGACTTGGGGAGGAATTGAAGAGGAGGGAGAAAAAGGGAGTGAGAAGAACGAAGCAATGCCATTCTGTCTTTTGAACAGATAGGCACCTGTGTTAGTGTACTGTAGAAATTGTTTAGGCCTTTGGTTTCTAGACATAATAAAATTCAATCTTCACCAGGTTCTTTTGTCTCTATCTTTTCTTTTTGCACTGGTGAGTTGAAGCATTATGTTATTCAGGACAAAGTTGCATAATAAATGTTCCACTACTTCAGCATGTGGCATCACAAAGTTGCAGTTTTGTGTACATGCTGCAGACATACCTGGTTTTCAGTGGTAGGTTTTATACATCAGTTCACTCAAAGATACTAATTTCTTGCGCTAACTGCAACTGAGTGCAACCATCCAACCAATTTCTTATCTACCAAGGGGCCAGTTTAGAGACAAACATGTCATGTGGGACAGTGTCAAATGCTTTGCACAAGTCCAAGTAGGTGACATCAGTCACTCTTCCCAGATCTACTACTGCTGTAACTCCATCATAGAAGGCCACTGAATTTGTCAGGCACAATTTGCCCATTGTGAAGCTGTGTTGGCTGTCACAAATCACTTGCTTATTTTCCATAGGCCTTAGCATAGCTTCCAGGAGAATCTGCTCCATAAGCCTGCTAGATAGGAAGAGGAGACTGGTGGGCCTGTAGTTCCCTGGGTGTTTTTTTAAACTCTTTTTAAATACAGGGGTTATGTTTCCCTTTTTCCAGTCAGTGGGAATTTCTTGGGACCACCATGACTTCTCAAATATGATGGATAGTGGCTTAGCCATTCTCACTGCCAAATCCCTCGAGCACTGCAGATGTATGTCATCAAGTCCAATGGGCTTATGCACCTTCAGGTTCCCTATACGGTCTTGAACCTGATCTTTTCCTACAGCATGTGGTTCTATGTTGTCGTCTCTCCAACAGATATTGGGGTGGTTGAAGCCCCCCATAAGGACCAGGGCTTGTGAATGTGAGGCCACTGTGATCTATCAAGCACCCCATCCACTCCATCTCCCTGGATGGGCGTGCGTAGCAGGATTATGTTACCTGCATGTTTCCCTGTGCTCTCAGTCAGCTCTTCATCCATCCTCAGTGAAACTCTATGTGCTCCAGCTGGTCACTGGTATAGAGGGAAACACTGTGTCCTTGTCTCCTTTGTCTGTCTTTCGTAAAGAGCCTATATCCCTCCATTCCAACACTCCAGTCACAGGACTCATCCCACCATGTCTTTGTCATGCCAGTAAGATCCAAGCCCTGCACAATCGTATTGTCTCTGCTTGTTTCCCTGCTTATAATTTTTTCTTTATTTATTGTTTTGCTTGTTTGTCTTGTTTCATTTTGGGCTATTTTCTTTTTCTTTAGGATGGTGAGCCAGTTAGATCAGGAGTAGCAATGACAGATCTTGCTACTGGGTTATATACATATGGAGCAATTATGGCTGGTTTACTTCAGAGGTACAGGACAGGAAAAGGACTACACATTGACTGCAATCTCTTGTCAACTCAGGTAGGAGCTGTAAAAAAATTGCTTTTTGTTGTGTAGATGTTTGAACCGAAGAATACCATTTGCATATAAATTAATGTGCATTAGTTTGTATAATGCCAACAATAATATACAACATCAGTGATCCTTCTCTTAAGCTACCACTCTGGTAGCAACCATTTTATATGACATGGTTATTGTTACGACTGCACTAAGTTTGGTTTTCACTTTTTGCAAAGGACTGCCATGTTCTATGAAAACACAGGTTAATCAAGGTTTATAATATCACTGAGATTGTAACAGTTGTAGTGAGTAATTGGAGACCGACAAGCCTAAGTGGTGAAACCAATGTTGAAGGGAAGGCTTTGGCACTGGGTAATGTTACTTCTAGAGCAACTGAATAACTTGTGCAAAATCACCCAGGGTATTAAAGTATCACCCAAGTTTCAAAGTAATGTAATCCAGGAGGTCTGCCTTTTGGCTGTGGGAGTTAAAGGGATGAAGTAAGCTTGAAAATGCAGCATTTTTCCTAGGCATTAAAGGCAAAGTTGTTTTGATCATGAAAGACATAGCATATACTACAAATAATGAGAACTTTAACTCTTCTTTGAATATTTGAACACCACTGGTGCAATGATTTATAATTTCTAAAAAGCAAGTGACATTGATAGGAGCTGCATATGATCAGACGACCTTGCTGATGTAGGTGCTTGCTGGTACCAATTGGGCACATGGTACAGAGGAATTTTTGTTTATGTTTTAAAATGTACGTCAAAATTGTAGGCAGTCCTAATTAATGCAACTGCAGTGCTCCATTGTTTTCATCTTTATTCAACTGTATTTTTCTTCACATTATACCTGTCAGTACAGTTGGGAAATGACAGTGCCCATTGTGCTAAAAGTTGGCCCAGGTGTGAGCAGGAGGTTGGGCACCTATATCATTGTATGGTAACAATGATTGAGACTGATGATTGAGTTTGCTGTTGTTTTAGTGCCTACTGCTTTTGTCTGAATACCTACTGAAATCAGAAAGGAGGGGAAATCCTTGCTTAAATCAATAGAGAACTTCTCATTTATTTCAGAACAAATGTTTGTAAGAACTGAACTTAATTATACTTAAATATATTTGCAAATGTATCTGTATTGGAAAAATGTTTAGAAAAAACAGTTCAGAAAAATATTTTAAATGTGTATTAAATACTTATTAAATATTTTGTATATATATGGATGTAGGGGGGGGTTATGTTTAAGGTATTGTAGTGCTATATAATATGGCAGCCGCTCCTTGATCTTTTTAATTTCTAATTTTATGGAAATACTTCTGGTCATTTTTATTGATTTCCAGAGTAATTCTGGGAGGGGTGTCTGTGTTTAATTCCTTGTTCCACTGGTTTTTGGCTTTTTTATTTTTTTAAATGAAGTCTTCTTGATTACTACTCAGTATTTTATCAAATGCTGAAAGCAATAAGGGTTGAAGTTAGGTGTTTCTGTAGCTCTCTTATTTCAGCTTATTTTGTTACCTTATTTGTCTTTATGATCTTTTTCCTTGATTAGGGTAGATTTGTCTATGCATAGAAGTGTTCTCATATTGCAAAATTTCCATCTGAACTTTCTCATCATCATCGCTTAGGCCACTCACCAGCATACACAAGGAGGAGACTGAAGACCTGGATAGATGTTAGTGAACAAAGAATGTCACATGGTGTTTGTATTCTACATGATTAGTTGAAGCAGTGCTAAGTGGTTGTTGTAGTTCGTAGTTTTTCAGGGAAGTGATGCACATTAGGTTACATGAAACACACAGGTAAAGTCGGACAGAAACCCAGGAACTTCCTCTTTTTCCTCTGTGCTGCAGCAAGGTAACCGTGGCCAGGCCAGGCCAGGCGGCCTTGCCACACCTCTCCCCCAGCCCAGGGCCCAGGCGAGCCTGCCGAGCCACCCCCAGGAGCAGCCCAGGCACAGCACGGGGATTTTAACCCCACGGAAGCTGCCGTGCGAGATCGTGCAGCTGAGACCAGAGTGACCCTGAAGCCGTGCAGAGTGGCCCTGCGGCTGGGATTGAACACGATCCTGATTGCTCCCGCTGCAAGGCTCATGTGACCATCTGCAGGCCCTGGGCAAGATGTTAACACCTTCAGTGCTCCAATCCTCCCTCCAGGGAGAGACAGAGACCAGATATAGGCAATGTAAAAGAGCAACATGAAGATGTCGAGGTCAGTGAAGAAGAAGTCAAGCCCCAGATGGGAGGGATGAGAAGATGACTTGATCTTGGAGCTGAAATCCTCTTGTGATCTATGGAGAAAAGACTCTTTTTTCCTTATAAAGCATGAGACTATTGGGGAGATGAAAAGTTCAAATTTGAGCAAGGGGTCTTTGTTTACTTATTTACAAGGACATCAGCTACCAACGACGAAGGGGATAATCTAAACCACTTCACACTTGGGCCTCTGACGACTGAAAAAAAACCATCTCCGGTTTTCGTATTATATTCTTCTAATCTAATCTACGTCTTCACAGAGGAGCACCATTTGTCGCTGGCTAGGGGCTATGTACAAACACGAATGGGACGGATCTGCTTGGGATGCGTTTTGAGCCCTTTATTTTTTAGTATTAATTTTATTACAAAGTCATGGCAATGGAAAGATGTTACCAGCTTACATCTCTGACAGCAGACAGGGAATTTAATGTTACAGCCTAATTTATAAGTTTTCTAACTAATTATACAAAGCAAAAGCATGTTGACAGTAGTTCTATTCAATTGCTATAAGCACACGTATTTTTAGTTAAAACAATATTTGCTTATTTCGAAAACAATACCTGTTTGTAAGCCTTAAAACACAATGCACAAAGCTTTAATATTAAGCTTAAAACTTCTTTATATCTACTAGATATATTTTTTTGCAGCTTAGGAGCGCTTAGGACAAGCATCACCATTGTTCTGATTGTCCATCTTCTTATACTTTTTATATAACTTTTCTGCTGACTTATTTTGTGGCTACTGCTTAGCACTAATTAGTTCTGCTGTCTCTGAAACCTGCCTTTTGCAGCTTTCCCAAAAACCTTGTAAATTTTATAGATCCCCACAGTCTCCAGGCTGAAGTCAGCAGATGATGAAGTAGCTGTGATCCCATGAGAAGCTTGAACAGAGAAAGAGAGAAGATGAGATCCTGTGCCCCCAGGAGAGAAGAAAAAGATCTCTGTTCCCGGAGATGAAGATTATTTTTGAGATAGATAGTGAGAACCTTTGTTCTTTTGAACAGCTCATCTTTAAAACCATAACCCCAAAGTTGACATGGCCCATAAACACAGCTCTGGGAAAGTTGTGGAAATAGGAAGGGCTTCACAGTGGCAAGTTTTGCCCTGGGTGGCAGCCATTTCGTGAGGACATTGAGAGCCACGAGAGAACTGTTTTTTTCCTCTTGTGGAGAAGTCTCCATAACAGTAACAGGAGGGACTTCTCTCCCTGAGAGAGCTGAAGAAATACTATTTCATAGGTGGTGAACTGACTGGAAATTTTAGGTTTTGTTTCTTTACATTGACAGTGGGAAAGAGAAGGTTGTGGGGGGAGGAGAAGTGTCTGAAGGGTTTGTTTTGATTCTTATTTTTTTTTCTTTTAGTTACTGTTAATAAAACTTTCTTTATACTTCCTTGAAGTTTTGAGCCTGCTTTGCCTTTTTCCTAATCCTATCTCACAGCAGAAAGCGAGTGCTCTGGTGATTGACCAGCACTGAACCCACCACATTCAGTGGTGCATTGGCTGGGAAAAATTCAAAATTGGGGAAATCTAAAATTGGCGAACCAAAACCGCTACATGAATTGGTGTTTCCGCCTGGTTTCGAACTGAAATCCTCACAGTAGTCAAAGAAAAGCTTATTAGTTTTTTGGGGTTTTTTAAACAGTAACTCCTTCCCTGCTCATTATCAAATTATAGTTATCTAAAAGTTACTAAGAAGTAATTCCATAAATGCACACTCTCATTGAAAAAGAAATGTTTTTATTTTCTTCAGTGTTGGGTAAATGAATTTCAAATAATTTGGTATATTGAAACACAATATGGATAAAAGATGTTATTCAGAAAACAGTCCTTTTGTTTTAGATGACCTGTTGCTTCAGTCGAAATTAATTTTAGGGTGTTGGCCCAAGACTGTAGTGAGAACATTTATTAAATTCGAAGAACTATTTATGGATGATGTTCTAAAACAAAACAAAAACATGTGATTAATCCTATTAAAAGGATGTGTGAAAATGAATGAAGAAAAGCATTAAGTGACAGCTGAGTCTCTCTCAGAACATCTAGTTTCTTGGTTTGTTTTCTTTATTTTTGTAAGACTGCTAATAACTTATAAGTGTTTAAGGGTGAGTGTCTCTACTAAGAATGAGTAGTAGAGAAAAAATCTGAAAAATAATCTGAAATCTGAAAATTAAAATAAATAAATTACTCTTGCAATACATCTGATGGTAATGCATTTTTTAAAAATATATTAGACGATCACTGTGATATGATCACGGTCTTTAAAGATACATGTTTCCAAAGAGATTTTGGTTTTACCTCCCAACTAGGTATCTAAAGCTAGTTTTTCCTCATGTGATGAATGTTTAAAAAGGACTTTTTGAAATTTCTCATGGCTGCTGCCAAAAAAATAATGAACCTAAAGTTTTAGACTTCTGGTTTATTATTACTATTTTAGTTTTAGACTTCCAGTTCTTACTGATGTTGATTAATGGTAGGATCTAGAGTATTGTGCCTGACGGTGAATCAGGACTCTTTGACTCCAATATCAGAAGATTTGATATGATTTATTAAAATTACTCCATTGATCAGAAGGATTTGGCTATTTGTGCCCAGGTACTGAGCTTAGATGCTTTCTCCTTCATGCTCAGTACAAGAATGCTGGAGTGCTTGGAATTCAATTATAACAATTGTCCACATGATTGGCTAACAAAGAGAGAAGGCTCCACATCCCCCATGTGGGAGACGGGGCAGCCAAACACCACCCGTGTCCCTGAAACACACAGCTCAGAGATATGTTTATCGAATTCTGTGCTGAGAAAATGAACTTTCTCCTGAGAATAAAACCTCAGGAGGTTTGCACCCAAGAAACTCATAAAATATCAAGACTACGCTAGAGGTCAAACAGAGACATCGTGATAACTTCTTTCAGCAAGAGTTTTGGTGAAGTGCAGTAATTTTCAATGAGAAAAAAGGAATCTTCTTTGTGTACTGAACCATCCTATTTATAGTGTTTTGACAGCAGGGTCTTGTATGAAACTTCTTGGTTTTGCCAGCGTTTCATGCACTGAGCTAATATAGCAGTGTGGTTGGATCTTTTGTTCATCCCTTCATTTGAACTGAAAATTGTGAACCTGGCCAACATGTTCATTTTCATTGTTCAGTGACTGATGGTGTCAGAAAGGAATAAAAAACCCCAGGGGTTAAGTCACTCAGGTAATTAGAAAATCTTGAAAACTGTTTGGTTTGTTTTATACAGAAAACTTAGCATCTAAATGTCCATCTGTGTTTGTGCTATCACTTTTCTGCATGCCTTGCAGAAATGCAAGAGGTTTTTTGTGTGGGTTTTTTTTGTTTGTTTGTTTGTTTGTTTTTTGGTGGAGGGGAGGGCTGGAGAATGCTTTTGATACTAATTTCCTGCACAGACATGGAAATAACAAAGAGCACTGAACTGAATTCAACTGCCAACAACACTGATCTGAAACTTTTTAAAGAACTATCCCACTGACTGGCAAGTTAGTTTTGTATTTGTTATCTGTGTAGAACCAAATTATAAGTGAGATCCTGTCCTCTGAAAAAAAAAAAGTTTTAGAATATCTTAAAGTATGTATCTTTCAAATTCTGTGTTTTAAACACTTATTACTACCACAGAAGATTTCTTTCCCAACCATAGGATTATAGCTTTTTTTTTTTTGAACAAGAGATACAGTAACTCTTAGGATGTGGTTTTGTGGTGAGCAGAAACTTTCTATATCTCTCATCTATAAACTTTTAACCCATGTCATACAATTCCTTTGAAATTTTTGACTTTTAGATGATTCACAGTTGTAAGCTCCAGACCTTTCAGCATCTAAATAGTGTCCTTTAGATGATACTGGTAAACAAGAAGGAAGTGGGGTTTGGATTTGGTTCCAATTATGCAATTGTGCCTTTTTTTCTGTTGTGGCTTAAAAAAATCTCTTGGACGTTTTAATATCCTTCCTGTATTTAATTACGACCAGGCTCCAACAAATACTGTAATAAGTTGGTTTCGTTTGGATTAAAAATCTGCAAGAAATATTTTACATTTAACATTTCTGCAATTTTGAAGTATATTTCTTCCCAGATTCCACAGACAAGATAATGTGGTTAATATTGTTTGTATAATATGATTGTTCATCAGACACTTCTCTGTTTCTAATTACTATGTTTTAATTTGTATTTGCCCTAGCAAGCACCTAATCTTCTTAAAATGTTGAAGTGACTCTAGAAAAACCTAGAAAATTGGTATAAATTATTTTCTTTATTTCATTTTTGTTCTTAATTAAACAGTTAGTTTACTGAGGGAATGATGAGGGTTAGAAACTATTCGTTTTTGTTTCTACCTCACATTTTCCCAAGATGATGCTGTTTAAGGCATATCTATTTAAGGTGCTTTCAGTGCTATCTATTCAGGGCTTTCATGGCAAGTCTTTTAGCAATTTTTGAGTATAGGCAAAAGTGGTAACAGTTGCATACTGCCTGTAGGACATACAAGGCATCACAGAATCCCTGAGCAGTAAGTTGTGTGGAAATATCAGTCTTGGAACTTAAATACCGCTCAGGTGTCTTGACTGTATCTTGTTGCTTCTCTGCTTGCTGAGAGTCATGAATTGAATGAATAACAAAAGACCAAAAGAAAATAATCTTTTTTAGAAGTTATTGCTTCTGGTGATTTTGGAGGCCAGCTATGAGGACTGTTACACAGTGTCTTGTTTTTGGGTATGGTTTGAATAAGTGGGTTTTTTACAAGCTCATAAAGCATCATCTTTGCAAAACATAGTATTCTTAATCTCAATCATAGTAAAAAATTGAGCATGTGCTGTATGGAGATGTCATTTTTTTCACTGTATAGCTCTCTTATGGAAAAAGAACAAAATTTGAATTAATGTGAACATTTCTTTAGACATATACTGCACTTTAAACACTTCTTGGCCTGTATTCTTGACAATTTCCATTGAGGACAGCTGTATAACTAAGAACAGAACTTATCCCTCTGGGTTTTAAGCAGCCGGAATTTGATTGAGTAGACCAGAAGACCATACACACATGACAGTAACTCAATTTAATATTGGCCTTTGTGGAATTTGTGTTGTGATTTCTAATGATTAGTTATGCAGTCATTGGTAGAATATCCTACAACTGGATCTTGGTTTTATTTAGAGGCTTTCTTTACTCTGCAAACAGAGTACATATTCAAATTGCTAGGGAATTTCTTCTTTAAATGCTACCTAACTGTAAAGTCTGTGTCTTTTTGTCTTTGCTACCATTGTTCTTTGTGCTAAAGAAACCAAGCCTGAATGAGTTGCAGCTTCATTTTCCTATGTTGATCTGCCTCTGTCATTAATTAGAGAAAGACTAGAAAGGAGATAGAAAAAATATGCCCCTTTATTACTAAAAAAAAAAAAAGGCTGCCTGGAGTGGGTAGGGGAGAGAGTTTGAAGACGAAGAAATTTCTTTTAATGAGTTTTGAATTTAGATGACCTTTAAATAAGGGTGTAATCTTGGAAATGGAATCAAGATGTTTATTAGCAGCAGATTGGATTTCAGAATTATGCTGAGTATTAGGAGAAGTATAGACTGGGTAAATTAACAGAAAGAGGAAAGATTTAAGCAACTAGTAGCAGAATAAACACATTTAGTGTACCCCAAAATCTCACTGCCCCTCTAAACTCAGAAGTTTCAGAAGTCATTCTGTAAGCTCATCAAATTAGGATAGAGCCTTTCAGCACATTGTTCTCAATTTCTTTATGTATATAACAAATAAAAGGGTTGTAACTTAATTAAAGAGGTTTTAGTTTTATGTAGTGGAAAATTTTAAGTTAGCAAGACAGCTGATTTTTATGTGCTGTTGGACCTCAGGAAATCTAATAAATAAGAGTGGCATTTTTGGTTAGTGATAGAACTCTAGCTAAGCTTTCAACGCTGCTTAGTTTGATTACTTCGGAAAACTCTCATTAAAATTTCTCTAGATTATAATTTATAAAAAAAAAAAGAAAAGGTGAAGTAAAGAATGATGCTGAAACATATTTGAAATAATTACTTCCTTTGGTCTGATGAGGTCCTGCTGCCAGAATTTCTCTTTGTATTTGGCACAGCATTGTTTCTGTATTCAGTATTGGTTTTGGTTAATCAGTTAGATTGCAAACTCTTTAGAGAAGTGATATGCGATTAGGCCAAAATTCACAATTTATTACTTATTATGTTATAGTGAAAGCTATAAAAATGTGTTCAGACTCTAGTTTAGGACTTTAAAACAGGTATCCATTAAACTGTATAAAAGTCATAGAATCATCAAGGTTGAAAGAGACCCCTAAGATCATGAAGTCTAGTTGTCAACCCAGAACTACCACTATAACCCCTAAACCCCTAAATCATGTCATCCAGATCCGGCCACCTCTTAGACACCTCTAGGGATGATGACTTCACCCTGGGCAACCTATTCCAATGCCTGACCACCTTAACACTGAAATTTTTTTTCCCTGGTATCTGAATCTCCTCCGTCTCAGCTTAAGTCCATTTCATCTGGTCTTCTCTGCTAGCACAGTAGAAGAGACCAGTCCCCACCTCACTACAACCTCCTTTCAGGTAGTTGTAGAGCGCAATGAGGTCCCTCCTGAGCCCCCTCTTCTTGAGAATAAACAACCCCAGCTCCCTCAGCCATTCCTCCTAAGACGTTTTCCAGACCTTTCACAAACCTTGTTGCCATTCTTTGGCCGCACTCCAGCGCCTCGATGTCCTTGCTAAAGTGAGAGGCCCAGAACTGAGCTCAGTACTCGAGGTGTGGCCTCACCAGTGCTGAGTAGAGCGGGGTGATCTCTGCCCTGCTGGCCACACTGTTCTTCATAGAGNCCATTCACCACAACTCCTGGCTGGATGGCCAGGCCCGGTCTCTACCTACTGAAGCGTTCACCCATCCAAGCCATGAGCAGCCAGGTTTTCTAGGAGGATGCTGTGGGAGACTCTGTCAAATGCTTTACTGAAGTCTAGACAGAGTACATCCACAGCCTTTTCCTCACCTACTAAGTGAGTCACTTGGTCATAGAAGAAGGTCAGATTGGTCAAGCAGGACATGCCTTTCATAAATGCACATTGGCTGGGCTTAGTCCCCTGATTGTCCTGCACGTGCCATATAGTGGCACTCAGGATGATCTCTTCCATAATCTTGGTCAGAACTGAGGTCAGGCTGAAAGGCCTGCAGTTTCCTGAATCATCCTTCAGACGCTTCTTGTAGATCGGCTTTACATTTGCTAATTCCAGTCAGCTGGAACTTCTGCAGTTAACAAGGACTGCTGGTAGAGGATTGAGATTGGTTTAACAAGTTCTTTTGCTTCCCTCATTACTCTGGGGTGCATCAATGTGACCATCAATGTGAGTGTCTAGTCAGAGTTTAGTTATTTGTAAAAATGCCTTGCCTTGCTTTGAATGAATTTGGTAGTACTAGATTTCTCTAATAAATATATTTGAAGTTATTTTTATTCTACTGTCCTCTGTGATAAAACATTTTGGGTTTTTTGTGACACTACTTAAATATTTTTGTAGATTGATTAAAGAATAACTTCCTTTTTCAGGGTATCATTTACATTGTTGCCACTACTTAAAAAGCATTATTTAGAAGCACCATATTTTGACTCCAGACTCACTGGTAATACTCAAGTCAAATAGAACTTTGGACCACATTTCTCTTGCATGCTGTGTAACAGCTTAGTAGGTGAACTACATCTGCAATGTAAACAGCATAAAAGTACTCCAAAGAGCATCATGGGCATTACTTAATGCTGCAGAGGCACAGAAATTATAATTTTGTGAAACATCCTGTTTCAAACATTTCATTTAATTGCATGGATTTGTTTCTTGTGACATCCCTGTAGTGCATTAGCACCATTAGCACCATCAAGTAGTTAATGGACAGTGAATGGAGATTTTCAGTGTTAGAAGGAAAGCCATTGTTGTTCTGCTGAGGTAATACTGTAATGAATAGGAGATTTCGCTGTGATAATAGGGAGATAACATTTGCACATTTCTCACACAACTAAATAGGCATGACTTGTTTCCTTATGTGCTTCCCTATGTATCAAATGAAAAGTGTAAAAATCTACCCATTTGCACTCCTGCAGCACAAGCTGTTGAAATTACTATTACATTTTATTTTTGTATTTGTTCACTACATATAAGATGAAAATGACAATGTCAGTAGACAAACACACCTCAGATTCTTCTTTCCATGCAAGTATTGATGCTGATAAATGTGGAGAGCAAAAAGATGAGTGCTGTAAATGGTTAGATGTATACATATTTTCATTGTAAATGGGACTGTTCCTATCATAAGATCAAAAGTGAAAAGTGCCTTAATACAGCTTGCTTTGGATGTTGACAGCTTTTCATGGATAAACATCCTTATTACTGATTAAATAAAAAATAGTATCCTTCACAAAGTGTATATAGAATCCAATTTGCAGTCTCTGGATACTATACTATTGCAAATAAGAATAAAAATTGCTAAAGATATTCTTATGTCTGTCTTCACAGGTAATTAAATTTTATATGAGCAAAATCTGTTTGTCTTTATAATATCTTTATGCTTTCTTGTTTCCATTCTCAGTCGTCAAATACAGCTATTATTTTTAGAATGGAAAAGAATAATTTAGGTTGGAAAAGAACCTTAAGATCATCAAGTAACTCAGCACTGCCAAGTCCACCGCTAAAGCATGCCCCTAAGTGCCACGTCTTTTGAATACCCACAGATAGAGTGACTCCACCACTTCCATGGGCAGCTTGTTTCAACAGCTGACAACCTTTTCTGTGAAAAAATGTTTCCTATTATCTAATCTAAACCCCCTGGGTTTAGAGGCCTTTTCCTCTTGTCCTATCACTTGTTGCCTGGGAGAAGAGACTGGCCCTCCCACTTCACTACAGCCTCCTTTTAAGACGTTGTAGAGAGCAGTAAGGGTCGTCTCTGAGCCTCCTTTTCTCCAGTCTGAACAGTTCAAGCTCCCACAGCTGCTTCTTATAAGACTTGTGCTCCAGATCCTTCACCAGCTTCATTGCCCTTCTCTGGACATGATTCAGCACCTCAGTATCTTTCTGGTAGTGAGGGCTTAAAACTGAACACGGGATTTGAGGCCACATCAGTTCTGATTATAGAGCTCTGGTCCTGCTGGCCACACTATTCCTGATCCAGGCCAGGATGCCATTGTCCTTCTTGGCCACCTGGGCACACACTGGCTCATGTTCAGCTGCTGTCAACCAGCATCCCCAGGTCCTTTTCTGCTGGGCAGCTTTCCAGCCAGTCTGTCCCAGCCTGTAGTACTGCCTGGGGTTGTTGTGATCCTGTTGTGCAGGATCCAGCATTTCTTGTTGAACCTCATACCAGTGACTTTGGCCCATTGATCTAGCCTGTCCAGGTCCCTCTGCAGAGCAGATCATCACTGCTGCCCAGTTTGGTGTTGTCTGCAAACTGACTGAGGGTACATTCAGCCTCCTAGTCCAGTGTGTTGTTAAAGATGTTAAACAGAGCTGGCCCAAATACTGAGCCCTGCAGAACTAGTGACCAGCTGGATGTAGCATCATTCACCACCACTCCCTAGGCCCAGCCATCCAGCAAGTTCTTTTATCCAGTGAAGAGTGCACCCATCTAAGCCACGAGCAGAAGACTGTAAGGAAATGTCAAAGGCTTTACTAAAGTCCAGGTAGACAACAGCCACAACTTTCCCTCATCCACTTAGTGAGTTGCCTTGCTGTAGAAGATCAGGTTGGTCAAGTAGGACCTGCCTTTCATAAACCTGTGCTGGCTGGGCCTGATCCTCTGGTTGTCGGGCACGTGTGGCATGACAATCCTATGCCTGAACATTTAGGTGTTCCTTCCTGTAGAATATGCAGCCTTCCTAGATTCCTTTGTCCTACAGGACTTCTTCTCAAGGGACTTTCTCAACCAGTCTCCTAAATGGACAAAGTCTTCCCTCTGGAATTCCAAGGTAACTGTCCTCTCCTTCCTTCTGCAAGAATTAAAAATTGTATCATTTCATGGTTGCTATCCTCAAACAACAGGTCCAGAGGGCCCTTTCCCTATCTGGCTCTCACACCAAGTGCAGCAGGAAGTCATCTTCCACACTCTCCAGACTCCTAGACTATTACCTCTTTGTTGTGCTGTATTTTCAAGACATCTAGTATGTTGATGTCCCTCATGAGAACAAGGGATGGCAATTGTGAGACTTCTGCCAGCTGCTCATAGAATATTCCATCTGCCCTTTACCCTGGTCGGGTGGTCTATAAGACTGCCACTAGGATGTCTGCCCTGTTAGCCTTCTTGATTCTTACCCATGAATACTCAACCCTATCACCACCATCATTTAGCTCTAGGAAATTGAGACACAAAATGTGTTATAGTGTTAGAGAAACCTGTATACAATGTAGTAGAATAAACCTTTTGTAAGTTGAATTTTGTCTGGACTTAGTAAAGCTATGTGAAATACAGAACACAATGCATTTAATATTTCAATGCATATGTAGTCTTTCTTCAGAGAAAATAAAGTCTTAAGAAAATAATTGTAGAAGTTTATGGCTAAACTTGTCTGATATGTCTGTTATCAACATCTGATTTCATTTGTTAGAACACTGCCAAAGTTTTAACAGTTTTGGCTGAATTTTCCATGTCATGGAAAAGAAAAGGGATTTGTTTTCAAAGTTACTTTAAATATGATTCATCTGTTTCCAGGATCATGTTATGGGAAAATCCATTGATAGGCTTTTTTTTTTTTCCTTTTTTTTTCTTCATGAGAAACCCAGTGCCTTCAGTTTTTGGATTTTGCACAGAGTATACAGACTGAATTTGGAGTTCTTAGTATTTTTAGCCCTATTACTCTACTTAGTAGGGTTTTTTTAAAGTAACAGGTTCCTTAGTGATGTTCCTTTGTAATTACGAAGCTGAAACAAGATTGTTTTCATTATTGAAATTATTTCAATGATTGAAGTAGTATCTTTGTTTATGCTTTCAGAAAAAAAATGGTAGTATTTTATAATAATCAAGAAAAAGAAATTTATTCTTCCTTTTAGAATGCTTCTTTCTTCAACTGGAGGTCATTTAAAAGAAATATTTTTTGGTTTCCTTTTTCTCTTTAATGCCAGTGCTGTCTAATAGCTTCTTTGATCAGGATTTTTATTTTTCATCTTCCACCTAAAATTCATCTGAATGTGTAGAAATTTTTGTTTGTTTGTTTGATTGTCTGTTTAATTGGAGACTGAGGAGAGATAGGAGTCCATTTAACATGTACTTACTCTCGAAAGTCTGTGCTGAATACATACTTTTGAAATTACAAGTTCTACCTCTGTTAGTTGCATCAATTTTTGCTTTTGTTAATGCTAATTGAATCTTAATCAGGAGCTGATCTCTATGCTGTGGGAAGCATCTATTCTGGTCTTTTATAAGCTCTAAATAGCTCATTAAAAACAATTTGTAGATCAGTTCTTTTTTTGTTGTTTCATTCCATTGAATGTAGCAGTTCTCTGTGATGCAAATGCATTGAGTTTTTGAAGATGTCTCAGCTTCTCTATTTATGTAGTCTAAATTTTTTTTTATAAAGCAAAAGATGTTATCAGACATAATCTTCAGGCCAAAAAAGTATTTACACAACTGTGTACCTTAAAGTCTGTTTGCTCTTTTTATCTATCTTAACCTCTGAGAATTCATATTCTAGATGAGGTATTCAAATACATTACCTTTTATTTTCTTACTGCGTCGTTTGGGGTTTTTTATTGTTTCTGGTTCAATTAACACCTCCTAGCACATCTTTTGTGTGACTCTGGTTTGCTGTATACTATTGGTCCGGTGGCTAACTTTTAAAATTCTAGTTATTTGTCATTAAAGATTTGATTTTATCTTAACAAGATTATAGTTGTGGCTAGGATTATGCTATTTATGGATATTTCAGTGCCAGGAGTTTTCTTTTGTGAAGGGTGAATAATTAATGATAATTTCCTGGAGTTTTTCATTAATAGTGTTTTCAGAAATGGGTGTCACTCAGTAGAAAACACTTTTTAGTCAGAGCACTGTGTTCATAACATGACCACAGACATTTTTCAAAAATTCTCTTTAGTAGTAATAAGTCTTGGCCTACGTGATAGTAGTTTTACTTTTTTTAGTTAACTTTTGCAGGCCAGACCTGCTGCTTTGATGCAGGGACACCATGGATGAAGCAGTAGAATCTTGTTCCTTTGTGGGCAGTGGCTTTGCTGTGTACCGGCAGGTGGGAATTTCTGCCCTGCCTATAGGTGTATGCCAGTCTTGAACTGATTTTTAGCTTCTGCAGATCTCTCAAATTCGTGCTAGATGGGTGGCCCTTACAAGCCCAAATGTAAGGTGATGTTTGCTGATAGAATCTGGGAATGCTGTGGTTTCCTGCTGGACCCCTGCATGATGGGCTGCCTTGAATTGTGGCAGCTCTCTTGCCTCTGCACAAGGCTGTAGTTTCTGCTTCCCAGTTCATTCTTGCAGGAGTTTGAAACACAATTCCCTGTCTAAAAACGGATAGAACACCACTGTTCATTGTGGTATAGTGCCACATCCTGAAACAGTTGGGTCAATGCTTAGGAACTGCATAATTATCTAGAAGAGTGGGGGTTGCCTGGTACAGACAGAGGTTTTGGGTTTTGATGTGGGTTTTTGGATAATGCAAAAATGACTCAAGGAGCAAGAGCTGAGAGTCACTTTATGGAAGCTGTGGAGCTGTGGAAGCAGCTTCCATAAGGGCAATAGGGAATAACTTCAAAAGCAAAATTAGTCAAACATAAGTGTTATCAGTGTCAAAATACTTATTAGGGAAAACATAAACCAGTAAAATCAGTCATTAGGTAAATACTAGCATTGGATCACTATGTGATTTTAAGAGACCTTTGATAGTGTGCACCAAATGTGGACTGTGGTCTTATGTTCACATTTTTCTCATGTAAAGATTTTTTTAATATGTCACCAGAAGCATGGAAAAGGTGTGAATGGAAGATTATTGGCCTCTGCACAACAAAAGGCAATGGAATTTTCTAGAATGATTTTTTCCTACAAAGCTGTAAATTAATAATTGTGTTACTACTTCTGTAGCATAGCATAAAATAAGTTACCTATGCCAGTGTAAAATGTCTGAGTCTCAAAGTTCATAAATCTACATGCTTGCTTTAAGAAAAAGCAAACAAAGAACGAGACAGAAATAAATTAACTTGGCTTAGATTCAAAGCATTGTTAAGATATGTGGCAGGACAGCAGACACAAAATTGGAGGGAGAAGAAAGTAAAGAATGTAATTAAAATGTTATTTTGTCTTTCCAGTTACCTGTCTTCTTTTGTTATTCATATACACTTGTTGAAATTGCATGTAAATGATTGATTGACTCAGCGAACTCATTGTTATAAATTATGTTTGATGTGCTATTTTGAAAAAAAATCTTTTGAAATTCTGTCTCTTTTCTTTGTCTGTTGACCTTGTGGCTTTTAATATCTTGTTTCCCATCTGTCTGATTTCATCATAATCTGAGCATAACTTTTCAGACCTTAATGCAGCTCTCTTTTTGTTCTGATTTAAGTAAGTCTGTAACACAAATATGGGATTTGGCCATCAACAGTAATATTAGAAAGGAATGTTGAAATATGTGTTCCCTTTACTGATGTGAAATAAAGAAACGCTTATCTGTAGATATTTGATAATGCATATTTACAGTGCATAGATCTGTCTCTACAAGCAAATGAATACAGAGATGTCTGCATCATTGCACTACATCTGCTTTAATGTTGTAAGTTCAAAGATTACTTTTAAGGATTATTTCTTAATTAAAGGAGAAAAGAAATGGGTCTATAAGGTTTCAGGAAAGCAGTTTTAAGTATAGATTTTTAAAATACTTAGCTGGATATGTCATACAGATGTACCCAAACTCCATTTTGAGAGATTGATTGTATTACAGATGTTTCTACTGCAAGAAGTGTCTCTATCAGTGAGGTCCTGAGTCTTAAATTGCAGGGGAGTTTGGAGAAATAGACTTACATTGTTACAAACATTTTTTTTCTAAAGGATATAATGCCTATAAAGATGTTCATTTGGGATATCTTTTTTATGCTTATAGTTCAGCAGTTTGCTTAACAGCTGTAAGATATAGGTAGATCAATTCTTCATGTTCTTTATTAATTACATAAGTTGTACATGCTGAAAGTGCCTTTTTAGTGGGACTAAATCTTTGGAGAGACCCAAGATAATTAACTGAGCCAGGAAGAGAGGAAAGGGAAAGGCATGGTAGGGGGAAAGTTTCATGGGGCAGTAGAAATAGAATTGTCTTCTAAATTTGCTGAACTCATCAGAAAGTTATTATGAATGTGGCAAAAGGCCACAGAGTTCACTCAGTGGTGTACTTTTACATAAAACATGGAACAGTGATATATTTACTTTATTGTGGTCCATATAAGTTTATTTGTTTGGTGATGATACTACAGCTAGTGCTAATAATTAATTTTGTCTGGCTAATTTGACTATGAGTAAGGTACCCAAATCAGAGAAGGAAGTCAGAGGAAGACAAAAGCTTTTTTCCTTCATGATTTATTGAAAAAACAGAAATAATTGAACCAGTTTCATAGGCTACATAGGCATATGCATTCAAGCAAGTGGTCAGTACATTGACTGAAATGGAATTTTTCTCCATGCTAAGTAGCAAGTTGAACTGAGACCTTGAAATAGTCTGAGCAGCTGTTAGTTCCAACATTGCCATCTTTACAAAGCTCTGACTTCCCTGACATTTTTGGTCTCTTGCTACTGAAACAAGTGTGAAGCAAATGCTTTAGGGATGAAATGTCAATATCTAGTGAGATTATGTTTTAATCCCTTTTTTTTTAATGTACTGTGAACAAATGCTTTGGAGAAATCTAGATGTGTGTTTTTTTCCATTACTGAAAATATTACATTCATCTCATCAAGGAAGCTGAAGCAATTTGCAACACTCTGTTAAGAACTTATATTTTTAGGGATTAAAGTATTTTTGTGAAGAATTCTGTTTATGAAACTTCAATCCCCAATTCTACAGCATAGAATGTAGAAACAAATGGATAGCATGAAATCTTGGCTTAATTACATTCAATATCAATATTTTGGGATTTTTGTTTCACTAGGCTTTAATTTACTGTGTCCTTCCCAAAGTTAAGTTTGATATAGCATTTCCTGTATGGAAAATGTGCAAAGTTAAATTTATATTCTTGGTCTTTAGAATTAAAAGCTGGTTGTAATAGATGCATCTCACCTGTCAGTGAAATTTGTGTGTAATGTGTCAGCTGTGTAGTGTTGCATACAAATACAGAAGAGTATCCAATGAATAATATTTCATCACCACTGCAGAGCCATTTGCTGTGGTAGAGAAAGTATCACTATGGAGTGTAATCCCAAACTGAAAAATGGCATGAACGATGGGTCAAGGCTATGTGTTACTAATAAATGACACACTCTTGTAACTCATTAACTCTCTCTCTATAATCATGGTGTTTCATTCTATATTGCTGAGGAAAGTTGCAGACTAGGAAAAGAAAATTCTTTCTAGATACTATCAGTTCCATTTCCTTCACTACTGAGATTTTCCTGGGGACCAAAGAACAGACATGGTGTATCGGCGATGGAGAGAGAGACGGGGAGACTGAATGGTCCTCAGAATCCAAACCCCTATCAGAATCCGATTTTATTGGGAACTTACAAGGACTTATATACTGTTTCAGGAGACTAGCAATGTTTACTACAAAGATTAGGTAACAATCAAGTACACAAACTTACGCATATCACAGTATTCCTTGGCTCACAGTGCTTAATGAAATTTTCTTTTCCCGGAAAGCTGTCTGATTGGATCTTCTTGCAATCTTGACTCAATCTCAGAGTTCCGTTTGCTTTTGCCAAGGCATTTTGTTTATCAAATCTTTTATGCTAATAAGGTCCAAGGTACTATCAGTCTTGTGCATCCCCAGAATGGTTAAACATTTTAGCCAAATGAAGTGACACTGGGCTATAAACAGCTGGACCTGAAATCCAGCTACAAAATGTTTTCCAGTACTCAGGAATAAATAATTGTATTTCTACTTAGTATATACAAATAGAATTTTTGTCAGTACTTAGGCGCTTTGCTGTATATTTTCTTATGTTTTCTGCTGTACTAAATCACTGCATCCATGATTTACAGTTAAATATTTTCTTTTAATGTGACAGTGACACATTCACATTTTCTTTTCAGAATATATGGAGGAAGAACAGAAAAAATGAAATGGCTTTTGATCCTGGGAATTCTGATATAATTTGCATATTGGAATATGAATGGTGGATTTGAATTAATTGCATGTTTTCTTGTAGACTAGACTGATTAGTAGGTACAAAATAGTATAAACAGTTTGATCATCAAAGCAAATTTCTTTCATCTAATGGGAGAAATATGGAGAAAATAATATTTTTGGAAAAAATTGTTCACGTTTAGGCAAAAATTGTTCTACTGTTTAGGCAAACACTTGCACTTACGGGTGTAGCTAGTTAACAGAATAAAACAAATGCATTGTGTCTAATGATTTAGTGATAACCTTCCATGGTAACTGTAATGCTTTATTGTGTGACTTGGCTTCAGATATCATCACACACTGTATTCCCTCCAAGAATAAAGAATAAAGAATCTGCCATGGATTATGACAGAACCACTGATTTTCATGCATTACTGCATCACAAATTTTCATTTCTTTTTGCTAAGATATAATCATACTTACAATATATATATATTTAAACTCACATTCTGGTTCCTAAGTTAGTATGCTGTATTTTCTTCAAAGTTAATATTTTTCCAGTCATGTCTGACTAATAACTTGCTAAATCTCTCCTTATCTTCTAATGACAGATGATTTATCAAGGCCCATGACTTAATTAATATTACAGAATATGTAGGGAGCTGAAGGATTCAGAAATATTTTCCGTAGCTTCGACATGTAAAATGAGAAGCATAGGAGAAAATGAAAAGAAAATCTTGTAACTGAGGAAAAAGTCTTTGTGATTTAAGCAGGGATTGAGGTTCAGGAAATAATGAGTTCTATCCCACAAATCCATCATGCTTCCCACTAGACTTTGGACAAGGCACTACTGCAGCTGACCATTCTGCAAAATATTTAGGGTAACACTCTCTTATCTCTCAGGGTAGTTTAATGCTACATATGTCCAGCATTACTGGTGTTATAGGGAACGTATTAATTTTTGAGTTTATTGAGTTGTTCTTAAACAAGCACTGTGATACAGCTGCAGCCTGAGTTTTTCTCATAGTAAAAAAGTGTACAAAATATCTGTCTAAAGGATACTTTTGTGACATAAATGTGTTAACTTATGTATCTAAAGCACATAGAAAGAAATCTCAGAGAAGTTGTCAATGAAGTTTCAGCTTACCTGAATGCTATACTTTTTTCCATTTTCAGGTTGCATGTCTCACTCATGTAGCAGCTAATTACCTTAATTGCAAAATTGAAGCAAAACGCTGGGGTACTGCTCATGGGAGTATTGTTCCATATCAGGTAAGCAGAAAGCATTAGGGTTTTTACCCTTGAAATAATTTATTTTGTGTATTATGAGATTGAGAACTGACTTTTCCCATGACCTGTAGTCTGTGATGTGTCTGTGTCGAGGTACGACAAGGTTCTGTTGTTCATTGTCATTTCTGCATTTCGCATATTTCTTCATCAGCGGTAGATTAGTAACAGAACACTGAAATAGATCAAAGGTGTTTGCTGAAACTGGATGACTTTAAAGCTAGCATGATGACTTGATTGGTTTTCACCTAACAGAGAAACTCTTTTTTAAAGGGTTACCTCACTTCCATTCCATACCAGTTATAAACAGAGATCTTTCAATCTTTTCCCTTTGAATGTTGGTGGTTTTATCTTGTGAGTCTACAAGAGCAGTCTAAACGACCAAGATAATCTGGCAGTGCTACATATTGGTAATTTTCTATTGATTTTGCTACAAATCAATGCTTCAGTGAGACAACAGGTTGATAAAAGGAATTAAACAGAACTCAGATTTCTTCATTAGCTTTCATACTGTGCTACATCTAATGAAGGGTTGACATTTCTTAAAATAACATGACCTTCATGATATAAACAAACACAGGAAAAGAAAATCTCACTGCAAATTTTATCTTACTTTTGACCAGTATGGTAAACTCTTCTAGTAAACAAAAAATTTTGTTCTTTTCTAGCTGTTAATTTTGTGTTCTTAGATGGAGGTCATGTCTTATGGAAACTTGAGCATATATTTAATTTTTAAAAATCTTTTATTTATTTCATATTTTTTTGCATTTCTTATCAAGTAGTCATATTTGCATCTAGCTAGGCAGAGCCTGTATTTCTTAATTTATGTCCAGAATCCTTTAAGTCTTGACAGGGGCACTTTCCAGCATTTGCCTGGGAGAACTGCTCCTAAACACTGCTTCTTTACCCTCTCCTTTCTTTTTAGAGAAAGTGAGGGAAGATTAGTGTATAGCCTTCCCAGTGGTGAAGATCATGGTGATCATAATTGAAAGATTTGCTGCTTCTGACCATAAAATTTGGCCATAAAATGTGACCAAAAGCAAAAATTTTCCACTATTAAGCAGAACTCTTTCACTAGATAGTAACAGCCAGACCTCCTCAGGTCTAAAGCCAAAATAAGCTGGTATTGTAAGGACTAAGTTTGCTTCATCTAGGAGACTTTTTCCAATACTTGTACTACTGCATGATCAACTGTCTTGTTATGAATTATCTTCAATGAATGGCAAATTGTCTCAGACCAGTGGGGAGGCATTGTGGCTCTTTCTGCAAGAATTAGTTTTGTCCTGCAGTATTCTGGTCTCCAGTGCTACTGGTGCAGCAGCATGGGTGTGTTTTCTAGAACCAGCTCTCACGACCCAGTGTAACCAAGTATTTACATTCTCCTGTGTTTCTGTGATGCGACCTTTTGGTGCAAGCCTTTTGAACTTTAGTATGCTGAAAGTATAAAACAGATCTGAAGTATCTGAAGTTTGTGTAAGCAAACTCAAAAACTGACTAAACAAAGCATTTTATCTTCATCATATGGCATTTGGCTTAATAGCTGAAACTTGTGTTCTTTTATGTTCTTTTGGCCTTTGTTTTCCACAGTCAAAATGAAAAGTATACATTGAGTATCCTTTGTTTCTTTTTTCATAGACAACTATTCAGGCCTAGGAGATTTTTTTAGCTGTTTTTTGATTTAATCTTGATTAGTAATTATGAAAGTAAATTTTTTTTTGAAAATATCTTAATAAAATTATGGTTCCTGTGTTTCTGTGTGCTATTTCTGTAGTAGGTGTTAGAAATAGTGCCTCAGTATTATAAAGAAATTTAATCTGAATTTTCTTGTTCATAAACCAGTAATTAGGGTGGATTTTTTATGGATGGAGTTGTGTGTGTATGTGCTTATGGCTTAATATTGCATCAGCTACCATTGTTACAATTCTGATTGTAACCATAAGAATATTTTGGGTTTTAGAGGTTTTTTTTTTTCATTTACTAACCTAAGCTATACTTAGATTGCAAAGCTCTTCATAAACTTGACTTAATCCTCGCAGTTGCTGTTGTACTGATTTTATCATTTCTCATACAGCTCATTTGTAATACAGTAATTTGTAATGTAGAACAGATCTATGAAACCTGACTTCATTCTTCATTCTACTTACTGAATATGCTTACTAAGCTAATGAGTCTCACAACACTGATTTTTACGATTTTTTTTTTGTTTCAAGATATTTTATGCAAGTGAACTATAATTTGTTCAAATAATGAAAAACACATTTCAGAAAATTGAATTTCTATATATTTCAGAACAATTGGGTGGTAGCAAGCTGTTGGTTGTTTTTTCACTTGTCCTTTGTTTTGTTTCCTTTTGCTGCATTTTGGGTGTTTATGGAGGTAATAAATTATGAAGTGATACAGAGCCTGCAGTCCTGTAAAAAGTGTCAGGTTATGTTAAATCATGGAGGACTGGACAAATGTGAGATCCTCCTATAGGTATTAAAAAGGCAAAATCAAAATAACTTACATAATTTTTCAGTGTGAAAGATATCTGATCAGAGTCACACTAGAGCACTGACCAAAATAATAAAAAACCCTGTTAAAAGCATATGTAAAATGTACATAAAAAGTATTTTTTTGCTTACAATTGTTACAATAAGTGTTCTATATTGAATGCTATGGTAGCTTTTATTTTATTGAGCTTCACCTGAATAAATTTGTTCAAAATATCTTTGCAAATGGCTCTATTTTTTTTTTTCTATTTACAAGGTCAAATTTACCTTTGACTATATCTCTGTTACTTCACTAAATTTTGCTATTGCTTCTTGACTGAAACACTAGCAGCATTATTTGTCCCTGAATGTGTTCTCTAGATTGACCTTTATTACTTTTCATTGTATTTAAAAACATAGAAATTAAGCTTTAATGGGGAGATGGGTTTTCTCCTTCCTAAAATGACTAACATCTTTGAAAATTTGTTTCTGCTCTGGTCTGAGATGTTAGGCTTGGTGTGCAAGGGCTTTCATATTCTTAAAATTTTTCTCATTTGCTGACAATGTGCTGACTTTGTGACATGGTCATCTGAAAGTTTTTAGTTCTGTGTGTTCATTACCAGAAGCCAAATAAAAGAATTTGAGTGTCTTTTGAGTATGTAATGTCTCCCAGGGTTCCTGTAAAACTAACTCTAAAGGTTTACCACAGATTTTCAATGGAGGTGAAATTTGTGATGTGCCACAAAGATGAAGTACTCTAGATTCTTATCAGGCAAAATCAGAAATAGTTTTTTGAGTCTTGAAACCTTAATGAGAAATTACCTTCTTTAAGCCTATCTGCTCTTTAATCAGAGCAATGTATCTTGAATAGGTCACTCCTGTGATAGTTAATGTAATTGGATCCCAATTTCCTTGGTTTCAAGTGTTAAAACACAAACCTTGAGTTCTGGGCTGTATCTTACATATAATTAGTACAATTTTTTAAAAACAGTTTCTATAAGGAGACACCTTGTTTAGCAACAGCTGCTCCATGATTATCCAGAGGAAATCAAGGCTTAAAAGCATCCGGTTTACATGATTGTGCTGAAAAGTAAAGTTCTTACTGTCTTTCTCTTGGGGTGATAAGGTCTTCCCTTATTCTAGTGGTTTCAATAATGCAGCTCATTTGCCTGTACCATGCTTGAGATCTGGACATTCACATTTTCATCTTTCAATTGGCCCACTTGGAATTCATTCTCCGGAGAAAAACTATATAACTGGAATGTTTACAAGATGTTTCATGTGGCAGCTTGTCACCCTGCCATCAGACTCTGGGCAACTGGGCAGTACTTTCAGAGGCAAACTTAGAAACTTAGAAAACTGAGAAAACCGAGTCCTTGCAGATATCTAATGAATGATATTATTTTTGTTCTGGATTTGGTCCTAAGTCTAACAGGGTTTTCTCAAATATAGCTCACTATATTTTCAGAATGTGCAAGGGCACAGCCATTCTAAATGGAAGTTAAAAGCATGAGACAGTAAAGAAATTATTTGAACCAATTTCCTTTTCTGTTGACTGACCTAGGCATTGTAATAACTCATCAGACTTCACGCTAATGGTTTTTTGTGACAACATCACTTAGATTCAAGTATCAACTTCTGCTTGTGCTAGACATAAAATTTCCTTCATATGAGGAAATTATCTCAGTGTCAAAGTCACTTAAATGTTATGAAAATCAAAGTGTAAGCTCACAAGGAAGTGAAAGGTATGCGGTATTAGAAAGATTAGCACAGTCTTAGATAAAATATCTCTGCATTGTTTTTATCATCTGCATCTCATACTTTTTGGTCATAGAATTTCATACTGTCCAGGAGTCTTACAAAGAAAACCCACACATGTCACTTGTGTCTCATCACAGGAACAGGGAAATTCAATTATTGACCTGATTCATCTGGGAGAGATGCTTTTCACACAAAGACACAATGTGCACCAATTTTTCTAACTCAGCTCTAGAGAATCTCTCAGTCTACTTTTTTTTTTTTTCTTTCAGTGAAGAGGACAGCAGAATAATGTCAATCATTTAGAAATTTCAAACTGCTTATTCTATGCAAGAATGGTGATATGTACTAATTTTCTTGTCTGTCTTTATGTGGTTTTGTTGGATACTTGTGCAGTTAATAAATCTTGGAATCAAAAGCAACAAAGAATAGAACTTTGATTATTTGCTAAGTTTTGTTTTGTGCATGAGACTCTTGTTAAATAAATTCAAAATGGAAGAAAATCTCTCAATATTAGCCCAGTCTAGAAGATGGAACTTATGCACAGGAAATATAGTAAAATACAGATCTTTTTTTGTGGAGGGGGAAGTTTTAAATTCAGGCAATCCAAGATCACACTTCTTACTCTGTGAACATTATCTACATAATACTCATCTGGACTATTTAAAGACTGCCTTGGGGCCTCATTTTCCTATATTTTTCTTCTAAGCAATGAAGCACATATACCAGTAAACATGAAAATCAAATGTATTCACAGATCAACTGAATAGAAGCTTTGTGTTCCCAAGCAGCAAAGCGTGTTCTATCACACTACATGGATAATACTTCCCAAGAACAAACTTGGCCATCGTCATGATCAATGTCTTTATTCATATGATGAATACCCAATTCTTTAGTGGCCTTGATCTACTTACCTATAGGTTTGTTTTTTAACTATCTGCTTCCTTTATGTCTTTATCTTACAAAGCACAAGAAAGAGTGAAACCAGAAAAGCTTGCGTCATAATGGATTCTGTAAAACAAGAAAACAAGAATCTAATTTGCAGGACTTTTCCCCTTTCTTTCTTTTTTAGAGCAATATCACAAGTTTCTATTTGTAGATTTCCTTACTAGTTTTTTTTTCAGATGTTTCCTACTGTGGTATGATGAGATTAACCACTGTGCTCTTTTCACAGATGTTTTGGTCTTGTAAATGTAGAGCACTGGAGTTGGCACTCTGCTTGGTAAGAAGTGCTGGAGTATGGATTTTTCCCTTGCCATTTTAGTAATTGAAAAAGTATAGTAATCATCTGTGGCAATCTCTGTAGAAAGCTGCTCATTTATGAGTAATTAATTCTAGTTATTCAAACCTGACAACATTATACTGATAATTTTGTGGGTATTGTCCTTCAATGTGTTGTCAAGCTTCTCTCCTGGCAGAGCAGCTGTCTGGAAACCACTTCAGTAGATTTGCCTTGGGCAGTTTTAGATATGCTGTCAGTGTATGATATGAGATGTAGTTATAAATTCCTTCATATATATCCTCTCTTGTCAGAGACAGCACTTTAAAGAAGCTGACCTTGTATGCATACAGACAGCTTCTACCTGTACACAAGGAATTTTCAGGTTGAAATAAAATGCATTTTTAATTGAAAACCTGACACTGGGGATTTTTTTCTGAATGAAATCCTCCTGCACCTTTTCATTTTCAGCAATGCCTGCAAGATATTTTTTAATGTCTCTTATACTTCGAATTTTCAAAACAGGTATGGATAATCACAATTTTTGTTAAGGAAAGATAGTTGACAAATGAGACGTCTCATTTTTGATCTCCTCCTGGGAAATGTCACAGGCTATTCTTGTATATGTACTTGAATATGTGTCTGTATTGACATATTTATTTACACTCATTTAAACTGAATATACATTAAGATTATTCATCTATCATTTGTCTGTGGATACATGAGAAAAACTCTAGTTAAACTAGGATAGGAATACAGGTGTACTCATGTTCAATGTCATTTGGTGGATATTTGTCTTTTATGTATACTGTTAATTGTTTCCTCCACTTTTGCCCATTGCTGGGGCAAGGGATCTAGTTGGTATTATTTACAGCAAACATGTTACAAGGCTACTGAATATTACAGATTTGTATATTTATGTCAAATTTAGTTCTTAGGAAGAGCAATTTAACAAAGCCCTGATCAGCAGTGGGCTCTTCATAATCTAGCTGGTTGGAAAGTGATGAAAGTAGGATCTGTGGGATTGTAGAGGAGACACTGACTGCAGCTGGATCACTGCAGCTTTCTTCTAATCTTTATTGGATCCAAGGCAGAAAAATGAACTTTGCTTTTCCTTTTCTTTTCTTAACATATGTTTCATTGTCATTGCATTGTATTACTATACAGTGCAGCCACTCATGAGCTGAAACATATTTAAACAGTCGGAAAGAGAGCTCAGAAATCTGTGTATCAGTATCGCTCAATGACTACTCACCTAATCATCCTGCATATATTTATATATATATATATATAAAAAAAATATATAGATACACACATAATACATAAATAGGTGCTCTCTTTTAAAACTGTGTGAAGCTTGTGTTAGTTTTGGTTGGGAAAATTTGATTGTTATGAAAAGGTATGTCCACTAGATGTCATTCATGTAATCTAGTTTTTGTTACAGCATTTATTTCTGAAGAGCCATGTAGGATGGTGGATACAAATTACCAGCATTATTAGCTGTTTTTCTATATGCAGTGCTTTTGACTTTATATATGTGTGGCATGTTACAAAATAATATTACGATTCTCTCTGTGATGGGTTTGACGCACCACTTAGTCTAGAATTCCTATTTTTGGTTACATTAGCATTCATTGCTGCATGAGTAGGTGTGTTATATAAGAGCACCCAGGTGAGCTGCATGTAGTTGGTAACTCTCTGCAAGGAGAGACATGAGTATAGAGGTCAGGGCATTATGTCCCAAAGAAAAACAAAAATATCCTGTGATTAATGTAATTCCACCCCAAATGTGATCTTTTCTAAGCTCTACATAACTAAAAGAGCAGTTCTTTAGAAAATTGCATATCTAGTTAGGAAAGGAAACTCAGATTTCAGAAAGTTATGCAAGTGGATTTATATACTTCCATATCTTTGCCTTATAACTATGCTTAAATATCTGAGGCACTGAAATTAGAATCACTTTAATCTAGTTTAAGTAAAATACCCTGTATGTGGACAGGTCAGAAGTGCATCTGAGTATTCAGTTGGGTGGGCTGATAGGAGCTGTACTGACTGATATTAGCAAAGAGTTTTTTCACCCCCTGCCTCCCTCCGCCCATCTTTGTAGTATGGCATGTGCTAGGCTAGACAGCTTCTGGGAAGCCATATCCATACTCCCATTGAAGAGCAACTGCTGCAACATTGGCCTGTGCTCTTTCCCACTTTCAGCTTGGAGCAGCTACAGTGAAACTGGAAGCTGGAGATCACAGCTTCCTCCAACCTCCCTTTCCCCTTCCATATGGAATAAAGAATTTCTCTGCCCTGTGTAGTCAGCCAGAGGGCAAGATGGGGAAGTGATAATCCTCTTGGAATGAGCACTTGCATTAAAAATGATAAATGCTACTTTGCATGGGGATTAACACTTGCTTATGAACTTGCTTTTAATAGAGTGATGCTTCTCTTTCAGCAATGTGAAGGTTCATTGTACTCATAGACCTGATTAAGAACCTTTACCACTGTTCAACCAAAAGGGAGCCATCTGCTACCACAGACATAAAGCTGTTCAAAGCTGTTTAACTCTTTTGCATATTGTCCTCAAGAATGTAAACCACTTACTTTCACATAGCATTTACTTCCCTAAAGAAAGGCTTGTTCCCCACATCTCAGCGCAGCAGTCTTCTTTCTCCCAGCATGAGAATTGCATTTCTGATCACATTTAATGCATACGTTTGGAGTCTGTGCTTTATCTCCATGAAACTCTGAAACAGGACTCTCCAGAGGTAGTTTAATGAATGGAGTTGCTATATAAACTATATCTATTTTCATTTCTTTGATGGGAGAGTTTGCATTATGCAGTGAGGATGTTCACAGAGTGAGTCAATCTGTGAGCAGAGTTTGTGAAGCTTGTTTGGTATCTCTAGATATATTTGATATTAAGCACTGCTTCATAAAGTTTTGGTGCACAACCTGATTGCTACTTTGCAAGATGACCCCTTCTTCTCACAGTGAGGTGACATGTCATCAAACCTGGTCATTAAGTTCATTTCCAAGTACTGATGTCTGCAAGTAAATTTCGTATGGGCTATATTGTTTTCTTGAAACTATTGCCTTACTGCTACAATAAGGTTAGCTCCACTGGAATCACAACTGTGGTACTCCAGTACACTGTCACTCCTGAGAATTTCGTGGGAAGGGTAGTGAGAGGGATTCTGATCTATTTTCAAAAATGACTTATGAACTTAAGAAGTGTTAGTCCTGTTGTCTTTCTAAAGTATTGAAGATTTGAATGCTAAATCTGCTTATGAACATAAGCTTTAACTATGCAATGCTTTTTAATGTTGTTTCTCATGCCCTTTGTTACATTCAACATACATATAATGTTGCATGATGCTAACGCAGGTATTTATAAATATTAATTATGAAATATAAATTTAATATGTGATTACTATTTAATATATACATTAATATTTAATTAAATGATTTAATATAAATTAAAATTTTAAATAGAAATTGTTTAATATAAATTATACTTTCACTAATAAAATCTGATGGCAAAAACCCTTAAAAATTGTAATCTAAGGCTTTTTCTATTATTAAACCACTATTTTTACCAAAATTGTTTTGATTTCCTTACTTTTTAATAAGTAGTAATTCTGTTGTATTGAGAGGGATAAGGATGAAGGTGAGAAAATAAATTTTTTTAAGTACTTCTCTCTTTTGACAAAATCATACTTCTTGACCATCACCTAAAACATGCAGTACTCACTGTCTGGAATTTACTCTTCTAATACAAATTAAGCTAGAGAAATTGATCTTACATCTGTATCCCCAAGGGGACCTCAACTAGTTTTATCCAGTCTACACCTTCACCTTTGTTCACTTATATCTAGGATCGTTTTGACAGATTTTTTTTTTCCAATTTGTATTCACCAGAAGTTTTGCAATATGTGCTACAGTCTTGTTTATGCAGTTTTTCATGCCCATTGAGAGTAGTAAAAGAAATAACTCTATTATCAATAAGGAAGATAGAACCTGGATTTAGGAATAGGTTTTTGGTTATATAGTTAGTGATGTGTTATGGCAGTTGATCACCATGTTGCGTCTAGCAAATTTTTACATATGTAAATATACATACATTTACAGTGTTCTTATTCCTGAATGATGTGAAGTCAGTTAATTCATGTTTCTCCCACAGTTATATTTTTTAAACCTCTTGTATCTTTTATCTCTGATGTGATTTCTACTTTGATCACCTCTTCAGGAGGTGTGCCCAGATCCACCAAGTGTCTTGAGTTCTACATGTTTCTGTGTTACACAAAGAACTTTCACATGTGTTTAAGGCACCTAAGAATAACTTGCTTTAGCTTTTTAACATCAATACATTGCAGTGTCTCCTTCATCTAAGGTGCTCTGTTGCCAGGGCAGGAGAACAGCATACAGTTCTACGCCTAAACTTTGCTGATTGCTTACCAGATGCAGCTTCCTTTTGATTTACTGTCAAAAGGTTCTTGGGCTTCCTTTGTCTGTATTCCATGTTTTTGTTTTGTTTCACTATGGATAATTTTGCACAATAGTTGTTAGTTATCAGTTACACTGATGACTCCAAATCCTGTGAATCCAAGTGAAGCCTGCAGAAGTGAGGTTACTCTGCTGGAGTGACCTCTAGGTAGCAGAAGCCAAAGCAATTGCTTGACTGTGATCTTGGTTTATGCGAGCTACAGCAAGTTGAGGGTACTCAAATTTTCAATGAGGATGTGTGGTTTGGTGAACTTTGAAATTTTTGGCATGTTAGTTAGTTACATCATCAGTCATCTGTCTCTTCCTGCGTGTTTCTAGGTAGATGAAGCTAGAGATTTCAAAAAGTTGTAACAATATGGAAGACCTGACTTGTGTTTCATATTTTGTATTTTATATTTTCTATGTTTTATGTTTTAGAAAGCTACCAGGGTAAAGAGCAGAAGTTAAATTATCTTAGTGGAAAGGCTTTTCTTTTCTAAATAAAAATAAAAAGAAGACAAAAGGTTATCCTTTAATTTGCTGTCAGTCAATATTAGTTGTGCTTCATGTGGAATGGCCATAATAATAAAAGAATAGGAAGTTGATGTGACTTCCTTCAAGTAGAAAAACATTAGCTCAATCTATGTAACAGTTAAATCCTAACATAAAGACAAGGAATATAGAATACTACAAATACTGATCTCTTCTAATCAGGTCTCTTCTAATCAAAGACATGTTTTAACCTTGTCAAATTTATTTTTGGCATATGTGGTTTTGGTAGTGTCTAGAGAGTTTTGACCATGAAAAATAGTTCTAACAATGCAACAAAGGCTTTTGTAGTATACACAAGTTATTAACTTAGCTCATTGGGGCAGAGACTGCATTTTAATTTGGCTTGAGGCTTAGAACAATGGACCCTGAGTCTTATTTTAGTGCTTCCACAAAACCAAGAATAATTTTTTCTTCTTTTTGTGTACAAGTATACAGTATTTTATTTGAGGATTTTAAATATAGGACTGAATGTCTTGAAGTAATTCTATGATTTCACTTTTTGTCCCTGATGTTACCCATTTTACATGCTCAGTTGACATTCACCATTTTGTCAAATTTGGGAGAGAAAGGGGAAGCATAAATGGCCATCACATGACTGCCAAAATTAGGAAATAATCTGAGATTTGTTTAATAATGATAGTGTTTACTAATGTCTTTAATCCATGAATAATGAAGAAGGCCATGGGCAGCAATAGTATAGTATTTGAATTAAGAGTCTGATCAGGTAGCTCATCTGAGAGAATGTTATTAGTGAAACCTCTTAGCACTCCTGCATAATTATGCTGTCTTTTCACTGTTACCTTTTCAAACCCCTTGGAGATTCTCAAGTAATTTACTTCCTGCCATTTAACAGTTTTGAATAATAATGATAATGAGAAAACAGTTAAATAGTTTCTTTTTTCAAGTATCAGGTGCTGAAAGCACCTCAGAATGTCAGTGGTTTTTATAGTGGTTTCCTGTAGGTCTTGTGCAAGCTTCTTCGAACTTGAGTCATATAAGCCTTTGTCAGATTAAAAAAGATAAAATAAATGATTTGTAGTCAAGACATTGGACTGAAACTAAGAAATGTAGTTCTATGTTTGCATGCAAAATAGCTATGTTATTTCTGGTTTGGGTGTTCCAACTTTGCTTAATGTGACACCGATTTTTGGGAGAATGCTCCCAATCCATTCTTAATACAAGGTAAAGCATTTTCTTGAAATGACCCATTCCAGATTGCAGCAAGTAACAAAGTGGTAGTTATTTCCAGAATTTGTGCTGCTTTGTTTTTTATCATATCTATGCTTTGAGTTTTGATTACTGTTCTTCGGATTTGCGTAAGGCACTTTTGCATGCCACTGCTTCATCTTTTAAAGAGCTAGATTCTTTCTACTTTGCTCCTGTTTGGTCTCTATTTAAATAGTAGGCTGTTCATAAGATGTTGAAAAGAGATTATTCATGTCTTGCAGGCTGTGACAGCATGGCATTGAACAGTGCAATGTACAGGAGCTAGTTTCAATGCTCCAAGCAGGGAACAATTTTAAACAGTCTTGGATGGGGCTATCCCTTCTCTGTGTATGATCATCTTTAACAATATTGCTTTACAAAGATATTTGTCTGACTTATTCTGGGACTCCACAACCCCTCAGGCAATTAATTCTAGTGTTTCACTATTCATTATCTCAGTGGCACACAAGGCAATATGCTAGAAATATTCACATCAGAGATTAAGAAAAGATTCCTAATAGAGAAGACACATTCCTTCCTCTTTTCAGTAGTCTTTTATGATCTTATAGGCTGGAATGTCTCAGACTTCTGTAGGCTAAATGCTCCCAGCTTGCTTAGTCTTTCCCCTTGGATCACAAATTCTAGAACTTACTGTTAATCTCTTTACTTTCCTTTTGGAACACAAAAGTTTTGTGGCATCCAGAACCAAATGCAGTGCATTTCTCCAGTTCCAGTTTCATCATCTTGCAGTACAACACAAAGAATTGCCACTTTAATATTACCTTGCTGTTGGAAAGGAGCCTTGTTTAATTCATATTTAGCTTGTGAAACACGTTAATTCTGGATCTGTTTCTCTGCTTCCAGATTTCATCTCCCAGTTGGCTGCAAACATTTTCAATTCTATCTCGTTAGCCCACTACTTGCAGTCCCTTCTAGTTTTGTGGATCTTCAAGTTTGATGTACATCCTTTCCTCTCTCAATATCTATGGTTTTCATGAGAATATTGAAATCATCCATGAATAGTTGATAGTATTTTTCACACTGACAAATAGTTCATAACCCCTTGGGTGATATCCAACCAGTTGATAATTCGTTTTCTCATGTAGTCTTATTTAAATTGTACTGTCCTTCCATGTAGTCTGGTGTGCAGAGACAGACACCTAAGTTGATGTATTTGAACTTTTGAAGACAATATTGGCTGTTGCCCTTCCTGTGGTTGTTTGGTGGCAAAAGTACGTGTGTCCTTCTGAGAGGGAAGTGCTGACATTTAATTTGCTTGATTTTATTTTTTTAATACAATCACTGTGTTTGCACATTTCTAATCTCTAGTATCTCTCTTCTGTCCCCAGTATGATAGTGTGCAGCTTCCTCACTCTACTGCAAGGATTGTAGAAAAAAAATCTTAGCAAGTGCTTTAGCAGAGCACTTGAAAACATTGTGTTTTCAGAAGAATGCTCTCAGCACAGCATTTTGATAATCTAGCTCAAATTTCATTGTATGTAGCCTTGTTGGTGTGCTACTGTACCCTTGCTAATGAATTCACTGAGTATATGTTTGTGTAGTGCAGAACAGAGTCATAGGTACTCTTTTAATGCAAATACCAAGCAACTAAAATAGTAACACATTCCACACTGTAGAAGTAGGCAGATGGGTTGCTTCTGGAGATTGTCAATGCTCATAGGAATCAAGAGGGTCATGAGTTAGGTTCAGATGGCATTGATTACTGTGCTGATCATCTTAGACACCCAAACTTAGTCACTGAAATTGTGCCCAGCATCATAGACACCCAAGCAGACTTAGTCACCCAAATCCAATTGAATCCTTTAAAAGTGCAAGTTCAGTATGGCTTCAAGGACACGTAAGACCTGTTCATTAATTTCTGTGTTATGGTTTAAGAATTTCACCTGGAAACAGAAGTTAAAACAATGTCCTCTTGATGAATTTGCCAATTCCCCCTATATTATGAGTTCCAAAAATTGCTTTGGTGGAAAAAGAAAGAAGACAGCTGACTCCTTTGCATAATTACCAAAGCTGACTTGGCAGCATGATAGACTTTGACTATCCTCCATTTTAATAAAAGCTTACTCAGCTATTTGGTTTTTACATCTTTAATTTCAGTTCCTTGAGGGAATCAAGACCCTGTTCTTGATTTTGCAAGACTTTACTGTCCAGATGTAAATGGTATTTTTTGGTAATGTATATCAGACTCATCAGTAATGTATCAACTCATCAGGACTTGGAAGGAAAGGCAGCTTCTCCCTGAAGCTCCAAAAATAATGAATGCAAAAAATGCTGATAGTTTTTGTTTTAGAGCATCTCGTGGCTTTTAAGCCAGCTTTATGATTTTTGGGAGATCTGAGTGATTCTCAGTATGTTGCTTGGCAAAATGTAATAATTCACTGTACCATCTGCTGTAATTTCATCAAGACATGCTCCCCTTGACATCCCTACCCCAAAACCATTTCTGATAACAATGCTTCCAAGCTCTGCACCCATGTCTTTTAGGGAATAAGCAGACCTTTAATGTCTGAAAGGCCACTAAGAGACAAACCTAGTATCCATTAAATTTAAAATGCTGTTCAAATCCATTGTAGTTGTTCTGATGTCGCACTCCAAGAATGTCTTAAAACATGTAGGTAAAAGAGTTGTAATGAGCATTAGCAAAGCTGCAGACTGAATGTCTCTGGAGCCATTGTGGAAGTGGCAGCAGTTGGTGCAGTGGCGTGATGGCAGTTTCAGCTCAGGCAGGGAAGACCCTGTGTTTGCCACATGTGAATTAATATAGTGCTGCTTTTTTACTGTTGAGGGATTAGCATAGCATTTTTTAAAAAATATTTGAAGTTTAGCAGAATAGGGGAATAGCTGAACCCATATTGCAGACAGCTGCTTTTTGAGCTGATGAGCTAAGCTATAGCTCATGCTATAGCTGGGAAGGATCAAATAAGAAATTAAAACACTGCCAATGCATATGATAGGAATTTTAAAATACCAAGTAAGAGCTATGCCCTTCAAGGAAGTAACCAGAAAAAGGATGAGAGACAAGAATATCTCCCTGCCGTTTGGACTAAGCTTTCCTGCTTAGCAGTAATTTGTATCATGACCATTTTTTTTCAATGTATTCCTGAGTTTGTACTTCATGAATAGCGGCCAGTGATAGGAAATAAAATTGTGAAAATGTATTAGAGAAAAAAGTATGCTGGAAGTGATAATTTGAGTTCTAAAAGTTCAGAAGTTACTTTTTATCATTCTAGTTCTCTGTTTTCTTCTAATATGAGTACTAAAAATTATGAATAAACTCAGGCAAGCTAGACATTTTTTCTTTAATTTTGGGACATCCGTGAGCCCGATATTTGATATTCACTTATAGAACATATCTTGCTGCAAATGCAGGTTAAGTATTAAAAAGTAGTGGAATAATTGTAAAAGCCTCTTCTCAGTATGTAGAAAATTTACTTTATAAGAAATAAAATTTTTTGGTTGTTGTTCATGCAGCTACATATAACTGGGATTTAATCAATTGATATCATACTGCATTGAGCTGTATCACATTAAATCACATGCTAGTAGTAAGGCAAACATTCTGAGGCCAGTATTGCCCTTTCAGATTAATCTGTCAATAAAATTAAGAATACCAAGTTCCCAGAATAAGAAGGAGTATATGGACTGCAACATCATGCTCAGTTCTCTTACAAATCAAGTGTGTGGAGAAGCAAGCATAAAAGATTGCCAGGCTAGGATGTAACTCAAGCACATTGGGGCTACAGTGACTAGAAAAGGAAATTGGAATTTTGTGTGGCTATAATCTATTGTTTGACATCCAGTGCCTGCTCCTGGGTAATTTACTTGCCTCTTTTGGTCACCTGACTGGAGACATTAAGTGGGCCACAGGGTAAGCCAGGAAATTCAACTCTTGGCTTTCCAAGTCTGCAGCTCAGTTGTTTCCCTTTCCCCTTCCCCCTCTCTCTTTCTTCACAGCTGGTCAGCACATGCACAGTAATTGCTTAGGGCAGGTAAGGCAGATTTGGAAAGATACATATGGAGCACATGCAAATCTACACTAAATTTTTGGAATGCAGCAACAGGGTGAGGTTAATGTAAAGCAAGATTTCTTTTATGTTTAAAGTTTCTAAAACTTATAAAAAAGAGAGACAACAAATTCACTTAATAGCCTTTCCTTTTCTCTACTGCTACTAACTGAGAGGGTCTGGGATTTTGCCAAAATATTACACATTGCTCAAGAAGATTACAAAGAAATCCCAGACATGCACTGGAGAGTTATTAAATTTAACATTTCTAAAAGATATTTTCAACAGCTAAATACTTGTTAGAGCATTGTTTTCCTCAGCTTTCAAAAGTTGCCACAAGTCAGTCACAGATAAGAACTTCCAGCTTTTTCATTTATATAAAATTGAGTTTAAAACCAAATCCACTACATTTCCTGTGGTAAAGGAAACACACACTCTTCAGTTTGGTTTGTCTCTAATTTGAAAATCATGTTCTCAGGAAATCCTGCATAATTTTTTTACGTAAACAGGAAAAGTATTTATTTGCTTGGGGCTCTGTTTGTGTGGACATGGGGATGAACAGAAATAGTGTAGATTCTGGAAATCAAGTCTTAATGAATATATTTTAGAATAAAGAAAAATATATTCCAAATAAGGTGATTTTTTTCTCTGATCATGGATGGGCTAGTAGGAAGGGGTTTAAAATGCTTTATTCTCCTTTATGTGTTCTTACTGCTTCTCTGAATTTCAGTAATGAGGGCAATTAAAAATGAAAAGATGACAAATTTGTAGGGAAGATGTCTTTTTACTCCTTTTCAGGTGTTCTGGCCTTGTCTGCAAAGTTGTTTCTTGTCATCTGGAAATGAATGATTTGTAAAAAGCAATTGTAAATTGATGCAGGATTTCAGCCCTCATATCCTTCTCTGCTCTCACCCTCTGAAGGTCCTAGATTTTCTTTTGCTGTTTGTAATAGTTCAGTTGAGGCTGGAACTTCCCCTCCTGCTTCTTGTGAACATTCCTGATTTCACTTACTATTTGAACAAGATATACTGGATTTTATTTTCTCTACTTTAGTATGAACTCTACACTTCACACAATTGATTTTGTTTTCAGTTAGAAAATAGTGTTACACATTTTGAGTATAAATTGTGCAGTAAGTAGGCTGCTTTTTTTTGTGTGGGTAGAAACAATCTGTAGAGTTATTGCAGGAGCTGAACCCTGTTTAGTTATAAAACTTTTGAAAAAAAAAAAAGGACAGGGATTTTTAAGGAGCTATTTGTGGTATTTTTTTTTTAAACCAGGATGTGATTCAAGCTATTATTTAACAAGAGGACTTGACAACCTCACCAAATGCAGATAAAAATTAAGTATGGGAGCAGGTGCATGCTTGCTTTATTTGGATTTGTTTGTGGCATTTTCTTAAAAGTTTACAGTTCAGTATATCACTCTAACAAACTGTGGTCAAGAAGAGTCATAGCTTCATGGGAAAATTGGAAGCAGTGATAGTCTTAGCAGAAATGTTAACACTAAAGTTGCTCTGCGAACATAGTTTAAAGTGGAAAATAAGGTTAGTTTCCTCTTTTGTTTTCTCAAGGGTAAACTGTGAGTTAATGTAGTAACAACAAAATGATAGGTATTTCTTTATAGGCTTTTTAATCCAGTGAAACAAACAGATTTTTCCAGTAATCATTCTAAGAAGTATTTTAAGTATGTTAACCCAAAATGGTAATTATTAAGTGACCATATGTTGCCATGAGAAATACTTTGTGTGTTACGTTGCTGCACATAGCAGGACTTGCTGTGGAAGGGTATTTTTAGGAGTGTTGAACACAGTTTGAAATGTCCACTGGGTGAAGTCATACTTGTGTTAGATTAATAACAAGCATATTTGCCTCTTCTAGGTAATCTTGGAGGGGTAAGCAGGTGAAAGAAATACAGATTAGTTTTCCATCACACAATTTTTTTTTCCTGACTGTATTCATTCTATAAGTACATACTTTGATTGAATGTTCCCATTTCTCCCATATGATCCAGGAACAGGGCTTGAATTCTGATTGTGAATTTTTGAGACACCGGTTTGTACGAAGTAATACCCATTCCTTCATATATTTATATGGGCAGTGCCAGTTTACTTTTTTTTCTCTTGAAAACAAATTTTTAAATCTCCATAGTGTGATTTTTTTAGCTATTTCTATGATTTTTGAAGTTGATAGTTCTTTTGGTGGATAATCTTGGTGGGAGCAGGATGCCTGGTTTATATACAGCTGTGAATTTTATTCAGATACCTAGGATATATTTCCAAAAGTGGAACCAGTTTCCTTCTGCACATATTTTACTTGTTTTTAAGCCTTTCGAGCAAATGTGGACTATACCTATGTTGTCTTTATATAAGGAAATGATAGGACTTCCAGAATGAAAAGTAAAAAGTATGTGTCCAAATAATTCATGATGAAGAGTTCAAAAGCCTTTACAATTCCTTTAATCAAAAATGTCAGATGAGGAAAGAAATTTGTAGGCTACTGCTGCCATGTGTGCTTGTAGTTCACTGGTGTGAATCTAGTGTAGGTGTTATTAAAAGATGTAGTGCCAGAAAATAAGGGATAGGAATCCCTCAAACTTTTCTCAGTTTAACCTTTTCTACTTATACTTTGTGGGCATTTTAAACAACTTATCTGTGCTGTTCTTCATCACCAACACTATTGCTCTGACAGCAAAATCTGCTGCAACTGGCAAATTTTTGAATACTGACTTTTTAGGTGGGGTAACAAACTCTGTTTGCTTCTCACCTTTTGGCCACTGATAGTTATGTCTTTCTTGTGCAAATTGGTTAAACTGTAGCCACAGAAAAACAGCCATTTTCTGACTTAGCCTTAGATCAGGCAGGAAGGCTATGAATTGTGGTGCTATAAATTGTTTAGAGTTGCCGTGTTTTTAATAGTATGTTTATAAAGGTCTTAATAGATCTAAAGAACATAGTTTACAAGGATTTCATTCTGTTTATGCATAAAGATATATATTTTTTTAATATTCCTTCCTCTTCACTTTCATTTCTAATCCAATCTTTTAGGAAATCATTTAAAAATAACAACTTTTAGCAGGTATTGCCAGGTATGTGGGGTTTTTTCTGAAGCAAGGGGAAGATGATATTTTGTGAGAAGTAAAAGTTTAATTCCCCTCTCAAAATTTAAGGTAAATATTTCCTTAGACTTCATGGGATGCTGCAGTAAGACCAGGACCCTAATTCTTTCTAGAACTGAAGAGCTTCCTATCTTGGAAAACTTCTGATGTGAAACTCCTGTTTGTATTCATTCCATTAAAAATCATGCTCTTCACTTTATGACTCTGGCCAATCAATTCAACATCAACCACTTGAAATAGCAATTCTCCTATGTCTTTTCCAAGATTTATACTTCATACTTCAGAAGATTTTTTCCTAGAAATTAATGGAAGAGAAACCAAACCCTCATATTTATTTTACATTTAAAATGCAATTTTTTTTGTTGTATCTGCTCTGATGACCTCTTTACCTAGAGCCATGGGTGGAAAAACAGACTTAAAAGAAAAAATATTTTTAAAAATTAATTTCTTCACTGATAAAAGCATTATAGTATCACATTTTCATTGGCAAAACTCTGGGGTTTTATTTGCAGAAAATTGGCAGAAAAAACTGCAGGCAATTATGGGCTTCAATTCATCAAGCTACCTAAGCATATGTCTAACTTTAATTGAGTGAATAGTCATTAGACTTCAGGGGATTATTCATGTTCAGAAAACTAGACATATGCTTAACTGACTTGGTGAATCAAGGCAATAGTGACTTAATAGAATAGTGAAGACAGAACAAGCAACTGTAACCTGCACTGTAGATAATTCTTTGATTGCTCTGGTTGTTCAATAATAGTTCTTAGTGGGTGTATTTTCTGTTCCTTAATAAAATATCCAGGCTTAGTAATGGTATAGTGTTGTGTTCATCTCCTGTGGACAGTACCTTATACCCAAAGAGCAAACAGTCTCTTACAAAAAAGTGAATTGAACCTGTGGAGGGCTGTTATGACTGCTCTCATGTATGTTAAATATATTTAATAAATCACTGCTTTATTTTAAAGGACAGCAGCCCAGGGGCAAGAGTATTGTGCATTTCCTGCCAACTGTTGTTTGTTAAATTTGCTAATTTGATTTACAGTCATGGTACATTCCATGACCAGTTTCCATCAAGAGACATACCAATTTTTCATCTGAAGAGTTTTCTTTGCTGTATGTTCTTGTAAGTGGTTTTGGTGGTTTTGTGTTTTAAGGATGCATTGTGTTAGATAATTCTGCCTCAGACTCTCCTTCAAGGGTTTTGTGAGAAGGCTAAACAGATTTCTTTCGGAGGGGCAACATGGTGATATTTTGAAGAGTAAGTGTTGACCAGAAAAAACCATGGGGACATGCAGTGGAGAGCAAATAGGAATTGCAAATTTAGATTACTTGTGATTCAAAAGAGGAACATCATTTTTGGCAATGGTTTGCAGTACGGACAGTTATGTAGATCAAAAACCTAGGCTTTCATCTTGATGTGCAAAGAAGGATGTAATTTTGCTCAGTCAACTTTGTTGATGCCAAACTAAAAGAACTGATAAAGAAAAAACCTAAATTTAACTAACTGGCAGAATCACTGATGCTGCACTGTTCAAGCAGAAGCACCTTTTATCCTACAAAGAGAGCTGTGTACTCCTATATGTAGTCAAAACACAGGTGTTTTCATAGCTTTGATCAAATTAGCCCTTTTAAAATTCAAATTTAATTTATTCTCTTGTTTCTTTGTTTATTACATTCTTACTTTTCCTCAATAAAATTGCAACCAAGTATCTGGTATTACTGCAGTTTATCAGTATAACAAAAAAGAATACCTAAACCACTTCAAGTTATATTCATTTTGTTACTTAGGGAACTGAATTGCAGGCTAGTGCTAGGAAACTTATTCTTTGGTAGGGGATTCTAGCATCTGGACTTACAAGTCAGCTCCTTTTTCCCCTCTCATCAGACCTAAATACCTTCTCAGGCATTTGACTGAGTGCACGATTCCTTTTATCATTATGGATAGGTTTTAAAGAAGGAAAATGTATTGCTGTGATTTGCCAGGTTTCTATGGCAGTCTGCAAAAATCTGCATATTTATAAAAACTAGGAAAACAGAGGAATTATGATTAATGATTTTGAGAACTTGCAGTAGTATTAATTAAAGCTACATAAAACAGGCTTACAAAACAGTGAAGATTGGCTATGGGAAAGGGACTTTTTGTTATTCTAAAAATGCAAGTAAAAAGCAAGATATGTCTGTAAGTGGAAGGAAGTATATACAGTTTGTCAGATGACCTTCAATGAGCTTATCAAACTGAAGAATTTGGCACTTTCATTTCAGTTTATTGGATAATGGGAACATATAACAGGCATAATGAAGATAATGTGATCCAGGTGTACAGGAAGGAGAAAATGAGTAGAAAAGGGATAAGATTTACATATCTGATGTAGATAAAGTATATATGATATCTCTTATTTCCTTGGTTCTTTTCATTATCACATCTTGCTGTCATTCCAAAAAAACAACTGGACAGAGTTCTATGGAGGTACATAATGGACATAAAATTAAGCAGCTGCAGATTTTTTTTGTGAGAAATAAAATCAAACACAAGACCTAATTTTATTGGTTAGAGCAGGCTTAAAATATTTATCCTCTTCTAGGTATTGCCAAAATATTTTCTCCAAAGCCTCGGCATAGTTAGGACAAATGGAAGTAACCACTTGATTGGGAATTATTTTCTTATCCCACTGACATAGCAGGACATGCATAAGAAGTGGTTAGTGAACAGTTGATATGTAGCCTATTGGAACCTTGAAGCAGGTATGTGATTCTAAAATACATTTAAAACTGCTGCTTGCATGTATGGAGGAGACTTTTAAAATGTCTTTTCCCCCTGCCGTACCTTATCCGATATTTTGTTCCATTTCAGATGAAGTGTTGCTGTCTCTCTGCTTTTGAAGTTCTTTCAAGCTTTAGTAGAGTGATGGCTGTGGCACTATGAATTTAAGATATTGAGGGGATACCCTGGAAGGCCAACACTGACTTGTTAGAAGAAAGAACTGGGAAATTAGGTTTGCAAGTTGCTCTTTGAAGGACACTTGTAAAACCATATTATTGACTATTTATAGGCATGTCTACACCAGAATTGCATGTAGAGAAAAATTTGCTGGAAAGTTCCTTTGCTTTGTAGTCTCTTAGAGGAGCAAGGCTAAGGCAGGTTCATTTCTCCTCTAGTATACGTGACAGTTGATGGAGATGTATTCTTTCTTATATTCATAAATCTAGACCTGAACTGGGGCAAGCCTAGGTGGAATGAAACACTGAAATACAAGCAAAATTATAGAAGTGTAAGTGATAAACAGCTCTTACTCACTGTAGGAAGACTTAAAGACTTCTGGAAGACATGAACAAATAAATAACTTCCTCTGTTTTTAAATGTGTTTTGTAACACAGTTATTTTTTGGATAAACAGAGAATGAAGGAAAAAAAACAGCAAAAAAAAAAGAAAGAAAGAATAGGCAAATCTGAATTACAAGAGTGCCATTTTTAATAATATAATCAGAAAAGCAAGCCCTCTGTACACAGAAAAACAATTCCTTCAATACATGAAGAGTCTCTTGAATCATTTATGGTTTTGCTATGTCTTTCATTATTTAACTTCAATTGTTCTTGCAAGTAGTAATTTAAATAGTTCTGAATTATAATGTGTACCCCAGTGGGAAGAAGGCTGGGCTTATGAAAGTGCCGCAAATACTCAAGTTTTTTCTTTAAGTGCCAGGAATCAAAAACTAGTATATTAGACACATCCTGCTGGAAACAGGTGCTTCCTCAAGTTTTATTAACTATATATGTAAAATTAAAAAGAGCAGTTGAAGTTAAGCTGTACTGATGGATTCCCAACCATGAGAGATTTCTGAAGGAAAAGATTGTTTCTGTATGATATGTAGTGCATATTAATTTTTTTAACTGGCAAAAGAAGGAGGCTCATTGGTTAATGCTTTAAAGCATGATAGCATCTGCCAGTTGGAGCCTTCTACACAATAAACTACTCAGCCAGAATTGTGTGTCAAGTACAGAATAATGACTTTCCTAGCTTCAGGAATGATTCTTGTATTACGTATGGGTTATAAGAAAATTCTCTGTCTAGGTGGAGCGGGACTGCAAGTTGCAAAGAGTTCATTTGATCCCTTAACAGAAAGTAAGTTGTGTGGCTTTACTATTTTCTTAAGGCTTCACAACTCATTTTTCATTATATCTCAGAGTAATAATTGTTTTAGACTTTATGAATTTCTATAGTGGACTTGTTGATTGACCACATACAATATGGCAGAGGGTATGTGGATGTGACATCAGGACAGAAACAACTACTGTCTATTTAAATTGGAGTAGAAAATGGAGGAGACTGCTGACGTAAAGAGAAGTACATAGTTGGAGAAAATCAGAAATGTTGTTGGAATACCACTCTTTATAGAAGAGTGGTAGTTATATATTATGTCTCTTCAACAATAATTTCTTAACAAATAGGCGTAGACTGAATTTATCATTGACTTCTATAGAATAGTTTCAGTTCACAGATAGAGCTTGAGGGTAGATTAACCTAAAACTTCACATTAAATTTTGTTCTATTTATTCACAAGACAAATAGAATAGGGAAATTCAAAGCCATTTTTGAGAAACAAGAATATTTTTCTAGAAAGTAAAACCATAGAGCTTTTTTTGTCAATTTTTCAATATGGAAGGACTAATTTAAATGAAATTTCACTGAAAGAAGGCTTGTGGACTAAAACTTCTGAATCTGGGGTTTCGGCCTGGAGTGTGTTTTTTCATGGCTGGATTACAGACTTCAGAAAAATGAGTTTTGAAGCAAGGTTATTAAATCCTTCAGGGCAGTGATAGTACAGTTTTTATATGACATGGTATCTGTTTGTGTGCATGGCTAATAAATTATAAGTATTTAATGGAACTGGTATTTATCCAAAGTTATTTGAAAACTATAAAATACCTAGATTTTGGATTAATTATTTATATATATTTTTTTCATTTAAAATCAATTTTCATGTCTAATTCCTTTATCTAATAGATTGTTTAGATACTGTTTTGTTCTTACGTCAGTCTGACTTTGTTCAAAGTAGTGCAAATGTTCTGGAAGTCCTTTACCCATGTTCTGCATGTCAGGTTGGTGTTGTCAGCCCTGGCAGTGTGCATCCATAGTTGTGGCAGCATTCATGTTCTTATGCTTGCACTTCTGGTGTATTGCCCTAACGTTGGGAACTTTTAACACGTGGATAGGATTACCCATGTGTATGTTTGATTGGTTTACCAAAAGTTTCGTGTAATACTGACAGAGATGTGTTTTTTCTTTCACTGGAGAAGTTTGTGCACTTGTGTGAGCACTTGTAAGAGTGCTACTCTGAGTATGTTTGCCAGAACTACAGACTTTGGCCATGTGATCCTGAAAATTAGTAACTGGAAAAAATGGTTTAGTTTATTAAGTGTATGAACAGAAAAAAAATTCTGGCCTCTTTTCCAAAGTCACTCAACATGTTAAGAACATAAGGACTGTATTCTCTGCACTCAGTGCATAGAAACATTACAAAAACTGTTGGTGTAAAGAGATAAAGGAAATGCTTTTTGCAATAACTTGGTGGTTGAAAAGGTACAATCAACAATGATTTAAAAAAGCATTGTTATGCATCTAAACTTATGAACATATTTAGATTGATTCACATAAATTCTTACTGAAGACAAGGAGACTTAAGAGTATTTTCAGCTGGAAGAGACCTACTTTGGTTTGAGTATTGAAAAGAACAGAAATAGATCTAAAAATTTATTTAAGTTCTTTTTTACTCTAGATGATGGAGTGAGATTCACACTCATCTTGTTAAGACAGATAAAATGCTTGAGAATTCAGTAAAGATCTAAAGAAGAAAGAATTCTTAAAGGAAAGCAAAGTAATCACTGTTTGTTCCAAACTCAATGTGATACTCAAAATATAAGCCAGTTAGATGGTGTCCAACTAAATCAATCACAAGTTTGGAAAGCTCTAGAAACTGTTCAAATGGATTCACCTGAAAATGTTCCAATATCAGTAAACAGACATGACAGAAAAATCTATGTGAAGTTAAATAGTACTTATCAACAAATAAATAACCCTTGTTTCTAAGGCCAAAGACATTTTGCTTTCCATAGCATCCTTGTACTCTTTTTTTTTTTTTTTAAGACAGGTTGCTCTAATTTTTGGTATTGCTGTATCACTAGGGGGTGTTTTTGTAGTGGCAGCTAGACTACAGTCATTACTTGTGCTGAAAGCTATCTCAGGGTCTCTGTATTTAATTTCCAGTTTGTTCCATAACTGCAGTATCTTTAATTTCTCCTGCTTATAGTTCTTTAGTTACATGAAAAAGGGCAAAATAAATTTTGACCTAAATAAGTGGAGGTTCATATTTTGCTGTGGTAACTATAATACACCTGTTTGTTCCCAAGAAACACTTGTCACAAGCTGTTCTGATTTTGCTTCTGTATCATTCTTAGCTGATGTATATTCATCTCTTGTAGAAAGTTGATCTGATCATATGATACATTGTTGAGATTCTTATCTCAAATAGAATATAATTTATGCTGGAGTTTTTGGAGTAGTTAGAATTACAAAGTGGTGTTTGGAGAGTTCTCTGGAAGGATGACTCAGCTTCATTTACAATGTGGTCAACATCTCTTTCTTTTACTGTGTCATTTGCTTAGCTATATTAGAAGTGTCCCATCTTATTTAGATGTGGTATCTATGGTTTAACAGTTTGGCATTGACCCAAAATGAGTAATGAGTGATAAAAAGGTACTCTGAATTTTGCTTAAATTTGGCATTTCTAAGCTCAAAAAAATAGGACAAATAGAACTATTTTAGAATACACTTTCTTTCATTTTTTATACAGATGGCATTAATTGCTTCACAACGTCTCTGAATTTGAAAGCAAGTGCATTTCTGTAGTTCATTTTGTGCTGGAGAGAAATAAATGGTCATTAGTACCCTCTATTTATCCTTATTAACCAATACTGGATTGGAATCTGCTGTTGAATAGCTCATACTCAATGAGGTCTACATCTCACAAAGAGGTGCATAGGCAGCAGAACCAGAATAACCTGTGCATTCAAACACTAGAAGAAACAAAAGTATATTTGGCATACTATAATATTTTGAGTACACTGGCAGGATGTTTCAGTCAAGTGATCTTCCTTTAAGTCAACAACTTTAACTCATTTTTTAGCCTCTTTTGGTAACATCTGTGTTTGAAAACTGGAATCCTTCTTACGAAGCCCAAGTTTTTGCAGAGTTCTCTGGAAGAGTGACTTGGCATCATTCACGTCCTGGTCAGCATCTTTTCCCCTGCTATGACATTTGCCTGAGTGTGTGAAAAATTTCCCACTTTATTTGGTTGTATAACATGAGTCCTAATTTAGTGCTGGCTTGAACTTTCTACGCATACACCCTTTTGAGCTTGTTTTTCTTCCCGGAAAGCTAAAGCCTGGGCCAGGTATACCAGTCTTACAGTCTTTTGCAGCAATTCTTGCTCTAGAGATAATGTGTTGGTGCCAGTATAATTCAGTGTGGGTCACTCTTCTCTAGGCAATGAAAGCATTTTCCCTTGACACATGAGCATCTTCCTCACTCTGCACCCTTAAAATGAACCACTGCTATCCTGTCAGGGAAGAGCTGCCTGCTTTTAAGATCTTTCTACCATTTCATGTCTTCCACTGAATGGTCTTATGATCCAAAAAGGACACAATGAATGAGTTAAGTCCAAACACCATATTCATGTATGTATATTTTTCATCTTGCTGTGGTTTTAAAGAATATGTCTCTACAAATGATGGTTAGCCCAGAAAACCTTTTGCTTTTTTTTTGGCATGGGGTGTCAGTTTGGACTGAGGATTTTCATAGGGAGTTGATGGATAAGTAGAAATTAAGTGTGACTCACAGTTTTGCCGTTTTGGATAGCCCCTGTTCAATGTAAATGAAATATTTATTTGGACCACTGAGCAGTCTACGGATGCTGTTCAATTTTACTCTCATGAAATAAGGTATAAACCTGGTATTGACCCACCCAGTCTATATGGGACATGTAAATTTGAGTAGGACTTGGTTCTTTTGCTTATTTTGTCACATTAAGGATGAGATTGTTTTTTAGTTATCATTTTGACATGTGATTTGCATTTGTTACCCTTTAAAGACAAAGAATTTTCTCATGATGGTTTTTATTACTTAGAGTAAGCAAATACAGTAAATTTGGCCTTGAAGTAGATATTGCATTCTTTTGATGCTAAGAGTTTTTTGGCTGCTTTTATTGTACAAGCGATTCAATTAAAATGTATTCCTACAGTTTTTAAATTTATGAGTTCTATGGTCACTTGCATGCAAATAAGAAAATTATTACAATGAGAAAATTCCATTCTTTTCATTTGTTTTGTAATCTCAGAAACACCTGTAAGATGTATGAAAAGACATTATTTTTAATCCTTTTTAAAACTAGTGTTCACTGTGGAAGAATTACAAGTGTGAAATCCAGAAAAATAGTGACACACAATGGAAGTGCTGTAGGGTGACACTGAAAGCGGATTGTGGTCCTGTAAATCTCTTCCCCCCCCCTTTTTGTATAACCTGTCAGCTTTATTTATACTAAGAAATGACAGATATTTTTATCTCACTAATAAAAAGTGTGTTATTGCTACACTGTTGAAATAAAATTCTTAGTGCAGAATGGTACATTATATTCTGCACCAAGACAGCATAGAGTGTGCAAGGGACACACTGCAAAGAATGTTCAGGTTTTGACGCTCTCAATTGCTTAATGTTTTCAGGGCACAGTTTGTAAATGTCAAGAGCCTTTGAAACATGTGAAGCAGATGTTCTACTGCCAAAGTGTAGCATTTGAACTCAAAATGAAACAGTTCCCTCAAACCTTGACATTAAGTCTTAACAGTTTCACTTCCCAATTGGATGTGGTATGAAAAAGATAAATAATAGAACTGTAGCAGGATGAAATATTTATTCTCCCATGAGATGGAGAAGAAAAAAATGTTTAGCATTTACTTTGCAATTTTATTTGTTCTGGCTCATTTCCCTCTTATACTCACATATATACATTTCCAGGCACATGTTAAAAGCAGTAACTAGGGCTTGGCTCAGGCCCGGTGTCCTTCCTTTCCCCTTCCCTTTCAGTCTGAGTTTCTCTCACAGCTTCCCTTTAACTGCCTCCTTGTCCCCATGTTCCTTCTGGGAAGCATTCATCAAAATGTTTTCACTTGTCCAAAATCTGTTATGCTTAATCAAATGGATCAATTTTTATGGAAGGCAGTGTCAGCCTTTTCAAATAGGAGTGCCATGTTTAAGCACCCCAATAAAAAAGGCTTTAATTTCCCACGTTGTCAGTACCTGCTGCTCCCACTGTCATTGGGAACAGTGTGGGTGAGAAGAGGTCTCTGCAATGAAAATATTTTAATTAGGTGTCCACCGTCATTTTGGAAATGTCCGTCTCAATTTGTTGTTTTGTGAACATGATGAAAGTTTCTGTCTGACATGTTAGTTGTTCTACTGGCTTGATCCACATATGTCATCCTATTTACATTAGTGTTGTGTGCTTTGCTGCTTGACTGACAGCATCATGTTATAAATACTCAGAAGCACATAACAAACATTTTAGGTCCTGTCACTCATCCTCCTATTGTGAAACTGATGGCACCAGTTCTGTGCCCTTTTCCACACACTATACTCCTGCTGTATTCTGTGCTTTCTGATCAGAGATACTTTTCTCCCATGCTCCCTCAAGGTAAGTCTATCCAAAAATCCTCTCTGCTAGAGCAATGTTGGAGGAAGATCTGGAATGGGGTTGCAATGCTTTTTCTTTAAGCTAACAGAAGTCAGCCCTCCTGTGGCCACTTCTCTTCTTCTGTGAATCCATCCAATGGGGAAGCATACAGGCTTGCAAGAGTAGAAGGGAAATTTAGTGGATAGTGGGTTTTTTTTGTTTTCTTTCAGTACTCAGAAAAAGTGGCATGGACAATGAGGATATTATTATTTCTGTAGTGCTAAAGAAATAAGCTGTAAGAAAAAAGTGGAATTTTAGTCAATCAGCACATTCTTACACACACACACACACACGTGTATCTAAATATATGTATGTAATTTTAAATCTACACTGATAGATAAATTGATAAATTAGCTGTTCTTACTAAATTTTCCCAGTCATTCCATTAGACAGCAGAAAATAGTCCTTGATTGTCTTGAGGAAGAGGTTGATAAAAGATATCAATTAAAGCCTCCAATTTAATGTGTAAAGTAATGGTTAAAAGGGATCACTCTGTTTTATACAGATATGTGCACTTGAAACCAATGTGTACTCTTCTAAAGAAAATTCAGTATGAACATCATTAGAGTGGTACAGCATGTCTAGTATTTGTTGATTATGGGTGTGATATTTTTGTTCTATAATAAGGTCTGTGTAGCAAAGTTGGCAAGAAATCTGTACCATGTACTTGAGTGGATCTTGGAGCCAGAATGTACAAGTGCACTTTCTGTGGTAACCTTATAAAGCAATGCTTTTAAGTGAGGAGCAGTACTAACCTGGCCTCTATTAACAACTTGTACTGTGATTCTGTATTGCTTGTTGAATTAGGGTTTCACCTGCACTGTTCTGTCTTTTAATAATCTGTCTGCTTTGTTTGGCTTCCTGCTGTTACCTTGTTTAGGCAGAAGATGATTTCTGTAGAAGCTGCAAAGTAACAAATGTTTTCTTCAGATCATCCTCTGTTTAGGCCCTTATAGAATTAAAAGCTTTATCTGTCACCCTTCTGAAGGCTTGGTTTGCTAAGCCTTTGTGATATTTTACAATCTGTCTAGGAAGGTCTTCCAAGGGGGTAAGAGCAAAAGATTATTCAACATATACTGTCGTAGGGGTGGAGTAGTGCTGTGGATTCTGATCAGACTGCTCAGTTCCTGTATTTTCAGTGGCCTTGGAAACAAAATAATAACAAGAATTACAGATATTTTTTTTTCCCCTGTGAGGGCATAGAATGTAAAGAAATTTGATTTCTTTGTCTTATGGAAGGGTAACTTTGTTCTTAGGACCATCACAGTTTAAAGTTAAGGGAGGAGATGCATATGCACACACAAAGCAGAATAATTTTTATGTAGTTTTTTTATATATATGTATATGTATTCACACACACACACACATATATATATAAAAACCTTGTACATTTGTAGGATTTAGATATTACCTATCTGAATGAGGTTAATTGAGAAGCAGTTACTGCTAGGATGGTTATAGCTATGCTAGGAACTACATGTGTATATAAACATACATATACACACACATATATATAATAGTTAATTATTTTGCTTTAACAATAGTAGTTACTTATATCAGTATTGTAACCATCATTATCAAAGTTACCCTTTTTCCTATCACTTTCTACCTACATCAAAATGTTCTACAGAGTAAGTAGGTCTCATTGTATATTCTATGTAAATGAGGAAGCTGAGACAGAAGTTAAGTAAGTTGTAAGCCACCAGGTAGCAAAAGTCTGATTAGAAGTACCCAAAAAGTCACCAGTTTGCTTTGTTTTTCTCCATTAAGCAGCACTGCATCTCATTTGGTAAGGTCAATATTTAAAGAACAAGTTTATGTTCCTTTTGCCTATTATGTGGATTGCTGAGCCTAACAGAGTGTTCCAGTAGCAGGATATTCAAATACAATCATATTTTCACCACGAGGCTGGTCAGTGAAACAAGTTGTCTGGAGAAGTGTTGCAGCCTCCATCCTTGCAGTCTTTCACAAACTGGTTCAATAAACCCCAAAGCCAACCATTCTGATCTCGTTGGTGTCCCAGCAGGAGGATAGGCTGGACGCTTTCCAACCTGAAGTTTCCAGTCTGAAGTTTCTTCCCACCTGACTGATCCAATGATCCTATGATCCAAGGTTCATATAAATAAAATGTTCCCCTCTCCTCAATTCCATTGTCGGTTGGAACAGCAGGAGAAGGGAAAATCACTGCAGAGTCAATCCCTGACATTATTCCAGTCATACCATTTCATTGGGAGGGCAATGCCAGCAGCAGTGGCTGATTAAAATAATGTTTTACAAATTGGTGCTGAGTGGCAAAGGCAGCAAAGTTATATGCACCAGCAAAAGAGTTAGGAGTGAGGAGCAGGCAGGAATACTGAACAAATGGGGAAAAAGAAGAATAAAGACCACAGTCTTCCCACCCTTCTGTAGTATAAAGAGGGTCACCATTCATGTTATTCTCTTGAAACAGTGACGTCTGCTATGGTTCTGCCTGAAAACATAGAGCAGCTGTGGTCTGAGAAAAACTGCCCAAAACTCTTCAAGATTGTTTTTAAAGTAAAGTTTTAGCCTTTACTGTTTCCATGACAATGCTTCAGTCACACTCTTGAATGGAGAATTTATAGGGAGCAAATGGGAAATAAGAATGTGAGTCCAGCCCTTTGGAAAAAAGGGGACAATAAAGATCAGGACTTACTTGAGGTGTGGGCCAAACACCTGCAGCAGCATAGTTGTGATTTAGTTGTGCATCTTGGCTCAGTTTGCAATGGTGTGAAAGCCATTAGTGTAGCAGAGGTGAATGCTGCAGGCCTTCTGTGCCTCAGCTCTGCAGTGAGAAAAGGCTGCATGATGTAATGCTGTAGGTTGTATGGGACAGAGCCTTTCAGCTTTAAACTGCAGGTAGGGGAGCAGAGAGAATTGCAACCCTCTTTTTCACAAGCTGAAACTACTGAAGTAATATTTCTCTTTGCTTCTACTTTTTCCATTACTGAGCATATTTTGCCATATGAATAAAATTGAAATGGAAATTTGTTTCAAAAGGAAATAGTTTAAGTCTGAAAAAGTAAAAATCACAAACGTTTTAAATTACTGCAATTTTTTATTTCAGTTTTGCCTAAAATTTATCTTATTCTTTGAGATTGTGTATTGTGAGTGTTGCTGTTGACAAATAAACATTTTTTGCACTGAAAAAAATTCAATCCTAAAAGTATCCTGATGGATCTGACTTTGAATATATGTATATATATATATCAGATGGCACTTAAGCATAGGTATCTACTGTACCCCTAAGCATAGCTGCAGAAATAGAGAATAAACTAGGATTAGCAGGAAAAAACCCTACCTAACATGATCAACATAGCTCCTGATAATGATGGTTAAAAAAAACCAAAATAAAGGTCATCTGCTTTTCAGCCATTGCAGCATTTTTCTCTCAGCTTGATAGCTCATATGTTTGAATGTATGTTTTTTTCTTTTCAGTTTAATTACTATTTTACAAGTGCAACTGGCTTATCTAATATAGCTTAGTGTATTTCAAACAGAATAAGTATAAAACTGTATTAGTATGGATTCAGTTTCTGAATACTTATGGTAAACAGTTGTGAAAAAGAAAGAAGGTTGACTTTGAAAGAATAAGTACATTAAAAAAAACCAACAAACTGACAGCCTCTAGAACTTACAAGTTGTTGATTCACTGGGGCTCAATGGGATATGTCCATATTGAGGTGACAGGAAATTCAGTTCCCAAACAGCTTTAAGTCCTAGACTGCCTGAACAGGAATGTCCCATTTTCTGAACTGTAGATGTTTGTAACGTAGAGGACGACTATCTCCTAGGGGCTGAGGTGAGAAGACCACAGGCTTTCCTTTGGAGACATCACATTGGACATCAACTTTTCAATCAGTTAGGAGTAACTGTGTCAAGTTGCAACCCAAGCAATTATTGTTCTCAAAGCAGTTATCTTTTCTCTCTGTGTACCTTGTTCAATTTTTTCCCTATATACTTTATTATTTCCAGTAGACTTCCTGTTCCTGTTTCTCATAGCCTGCCCCTTTTCTTACATGCATTTTCCTATTTTCTTTTTTTCCATTTGGAGTCCATCATGACTTGAAATATATTTAAGATGCATTAATTTTCTCTTTGCTGTGATTTTCCATAATTTTATTAGATTTTGTACCAAAGTGCAATGTCTCAGCTGCTGACCTGGTGGGAAATGCAAAGATGTAGAAGATCCAAACATCATTAAAGTCTTTCTGTCTCAAATTAAAGAGTCCCATGCAAGTTTTGTACTCTCACAAATAAAATAAGACCTGTCAATTTGAAAAAAAAAAAGCATATAGACTTCATCCAGACTGTGCAGCCTGGCGCAATTTATTAATGATACTGTATTGCAAGATGAAATAAAATCTGAACCTGAACTCTGAGTTCATCTGACAGAGTTGTAGGACCCAGGTGTTTTAGGAACAGCTGAATTTGTTAACAGTCAAGCCAGCAATGCTGTCTAGTGACATCTGTGTAGTTACAGCAGAATTTCAAAAGCATAGAAATGTTGGAAGCTTGGGTATGAAAATGTTAAATTGAAACCAGAATATTTATTGAAGAGTATAGAAACTGTACTGTTTAAACAGGAGGGAAGGAAAGCCCAAGATAAACATTTATCAGACTCTTCGGAGAGTAATATTTTGTGGGAGAACATTGTATCACAGCACTGTAAAATCCCAAGGACTGCAGGGGGGTTGTCCAGGTCCTTGGATCTGGTTCCGCATAATACTATAGCCTAATTCTGTACACTGAAAATGCTGCTAAGTTCTTTCTCTACAATGCTAGGAGGAAACAGTAAAGCTCACAGTTTTGGTACTGGATAGGAGTGTCTATTGCACTAGATTTTCAATTGCTGTTATAAGAGAGTATGCTTTTCTTGAAATACATCTTGTTACATATTTGTATTCTCAATAGTCAGGTAAACCTCTAAATACAGCTCATAAACAAATCATTTCATCTGAAGTAGGAATGGCATTGTCACAGTCCTGATTGAATTGATTTAGTCAGGCAATCAAGCCTGACTTTTTTAATCTCAGAGCCAGCTTTATGTTCTACCAGGAAGGAAGTATACAGTGATGAAAGGATTCATGATAACTCTTTTCAGCCTCATGGGGAGAGTATGCATATTTTCATGCAGGTTTTCCAGTCCGTGCTGAAGTTACAGTCATAAATAGTGTTTCATGATACAGACAGGAGTTCATAAAATGATGTTGATATTTTTGTGATTGATAAAATGTGTGTATCAAAGCTAGTTCATTATTAAATTTGACAGGTAAACTTCTGTTAAGATGGTGATTATATAAATGTCATGATTTGATCCACTAGCCTAATTATATTTCAGAAAGCATTTGAGTCTTCACAAAACTTTTGACAGCTGTACAAAAATCACTATCATGGGTGTATTTATCATCAAAGTTTGATGATAATCTACAAATCTGAGGATAACTTGGGGCATGAGATGTCTTGGTTTCTGTGGCAGTTCTGAGTCTTGCTTATGAGTCGTATTATGTGCTGGTTGTGTGGCTTACTGGGCATCTGACCCATAGTGAATGAACTAACTTGTTTTTCAGAGCAAATAATGAGAAAAGAATGTGTAAAGGGTGTTTCAATCTCCAATTTGTATGTCTAAGCTTTTGTTTATTTAAGAACTGTAATATTTTAGCCTGATAGGTTTCATTTGATTCAATTTACTACTGTATTTTCTCCAGTGATACAAGAACTAGCCTAAAAGAAGGCCTGCCTTCTCTTGAAATAAAGTCATGAGACTATTTTGTATCAATGTTACTGGGAACCATGGAAACAGTATGTCTGTGAAGCCAGTGGAATTATACAAAGACTCATGCACATAGGTAAATTTTGCTACTCACTTTTGCTCGTCTGTGTCTTTCTATATTCAGAATCACAGAATCAATTGGATTGGAAAAGACCTCTGGGGTCATTGAGTCCAACCTTTGACCACACATTACCTTGCCAACTAAGCCATGGCACTAAGTGCCACATTCAGTTTTCTCTTAACCACCTCCAGGGATGGTGACTCCATGACCTCCCTGAGAAGCCCATTCCAATGCCCAACCACTTCTTCTGTGAAGAAATTCCTCCTCATATCCCCTGGTACAGCTTGAGACTATGTCCTCTCGTTGTGTTCATTGCAGACTGCAGCTGTATAGAACTGTTTTATTCTGTGTCAAGCAACTGACACTTCTTCCATATCCTCCATATCCTCCATATCCTCCATATCCTCCATATGCTCCATATCCTTTTCCTAGGTAAAAAAACATTCAGAACATTTTTCCATCAAGGTTGGTACACGTAAAATTTACTGGCCTCAAAGCTGGCTGGTACTTCCGTCATGAATGCAGAGGATCAAAAAATCCAGCTCTGAGTCACATCCCCTATTTTTAAAATTTTTGGCTATAGCTCAAATCGATAAGCCTTTTGCATTCTGAAGGATAGTTATTATATGAGAACGAAGTGGAACAGAAAACAATCAAATGTAGCAGACTGAAGCTCTTAATTTACTGAGATTAAAACTGTCCCAATTTGAAACACATATAACAAATGTGTTGTAAATTCAGGATAATTTGAATCATAAAATTAACCCAAGCCAGGAACAGCTGACTCAAATGTTTCTTGTAATTAATGCAAGCAAGACACTGGTAATTTAAAAAAAAAAAACAACCCAACCCAACCCCTAATCCTCCTTCATATGATGAAAATGCAGCAACATTTTCCTTTGACTGGAAAGGAAATTGTTCTGTTCCTATTGTTCTGTGTATTATTTGTGGTGTTTTCCTCCAGTTGACAAACAGGGCATTTGGGTTGACAGATTTTTAGTAACCTTTCCATCTCACACAAAATCATGTCACATGGAGACATGGAAAAAGATGGTCTTTGCAATTGCTCCACACGCTAAGCTTGGCTATACTTTAACACGTCAGGGGCAGAGTCCTGTTGGTTGGATGTGTGGGAAAATCACAGTTCAGCTGGGACAGCCACACTGGCAGAAGCTGCACTGGAAACAGGAAAGTGGGGTTGCTTTCCTGGCATATAGGTATCTTAGGAACTCAAATAAACTATACCAGCAAAATAACTTTTCTTACACCGTAGACTCTTCCTCCACCAGAAAAATTACTTGCATAGATCTACCATAGCTCCACTGCCTGGAAGGTCTTGGACTTGTTTTTTCAGCTGTTGATTGAAACAAAGTGTTGGGATACAAATAGCTTCTTTAACTTCTGAGGAAAAACAAAACAAGGGAAAACAAAGGAAAACAAGAGAGTGATTAGGTGTGTTTTCAGTGATATTTCTGGTTTATAATGTGGCAGTGCCAGAGGCTCCTTCTGTATATGGATAACAGTACCTACTCCAAAGGAACAGGCATTCAAGTTTAAACAAGATAATATTTTCAAGAAAGAAACATTAAGTCTAATGAGATCTTTAATTAATTAATAAAAATCTGAATATATGGCTAATTTCTTTAAATGATTATGGAAATCTCCTTTTATCTAAGATGTATATTCTTCCACAAAATCTAAAAGCATTAGCAGAAACAGATTTTAAAAGTATTTTGAAATGCGCTTTCCCCTAGATTTTTCTTGTCTTCTTGACCACCAAGGGTTTATAGCTCCATGTATCTTAATAAAAAGAAATAATTCTAGATTTTCTGCCAATTTGGATTACCACATAAACTGTGGGTTGTACTTGTTTTAAAAAAAATAAGGCTGTACAAAGTTTATCCTGAAGCAGATGAGAGAAGCTTTGTTAGATTAGAATTCTTTTGCATAGCTATTCATCAGCCATTTCTTTAAACACTTAGCTTGAAAGGGTGATTAAACATTTGTTTTTTTGCTTGTTTTTCCAAAAAGGTTCCTAAATAGTGAGATTACATGAATCTCTATGACTACTGATATCCCTCATCATGGAAATATAGTATCTCCAGAGCTGGTCAACAAGTCTGTCTTTCCGAAGGCCTTATTTCTCTTCTGTAGAGAGAGAAAGCACACTTTATTTTAACACTAGATTTAGCTTCCTAAATAAATAATTACTTAAAGAAATAGAAAGATTGTGTTTCACATTGCGCAATAATGCTATTATGCATTAAGAAAAGCAAATCTGTATTACTGTGTTCTTCTGTGTATTGGAAAGCAAGGATACAGTAGGGCTTACTGATGTGGATTATTTTATACCTTTTCCTATTCCTCCTGCATTATTGTATATTTAAAGATGGCATATATGATCTGTGCAGCAATAATCTATTCTTTCTATAATGTTTCCTCTGTTCGATGTTTGGCCTTTTATTTTAAACATTTATGATCAAGAATAATATATTGAGAGCAATAAATAAAACTTAGTGGAAGGTGGAAAAAATCTAAAAAGCAAAAAATCTTCCATGTCCTAATGTTTTGGTAATTTTTCAAATTATTTAAAGTTTAGACACCTTCTTTTGCCATATTTTTATTTTTTAATGTTTTAAAAAAACTTTACTTCTGATTATTACAATAGGAGGATTATGCAAGATTATGGAATCTGTTTGCACCCTACACATGATCAGACAACATTAATGGAGCCAAGTAAAAGCCAAGCATGGCAAAAACAAGAGATGAGGGAGTCCTCCATAATGACAATGAATTTGATTTTGAGAGTCACACTGAAAATGGAACATGGATTTATGGATTGTGTCTGATCTGAATGCCAATCCAGTGTTACTTGTATGCATGCAGATCACAGTGGAGCCTTCTCCTCCTGAAAGTGGAGAACAGAAAGCACACAGTGCAACTCACCTCCTTTTTGTGAAGACTAACACTATGGGCACCTCTAGCATATGACAGGTTTTGTATCCCTTGGGTAGCAATACTTTTGTATTTTCTCTGTGTGTGCCATTGAAACAAGTTTAAGAAATGGGCACCTCTGTCTTCTGTTTAAAAATGTTGTAGGAGTGGAAACAACAAAGTCCAGAGACTTACCTGTCTGCAAAACAAAGGGATGACAATCTAGGCAAAGAGACTGGTTGGGCTATTCTTAGTTACATTATAGAATATGTAGTCTTAAATGAAATTTTGAAGGTTAAGGTACTACTCTGTTTGTACTGTGGTTCCAGAACTGATTGAAAGCTATTTTAATCTGATTTTTTTGCAGTGGGTGCTTTTTTAGATGTTAGTAACGTTTTAGCTGGAAAATAAAATAGAGAGGGAGCATGCTTTGAACAGCACCAGCATCATAGTTTTGAATCTATAGGATAGAGTGGCATTGACTAAATTGAGGAAGCTTAATGTAATGTACTGTAATGTTACTGTAATGTAAGCTATGTAATGTACTTATATTTAGTGTAGAATGAGGATCAGATACAATATATCTAATAGGAAGGTGAAACATAAGGTAAATATTTATGATTTTGAACAGTATGTTAACAGTTATAACATGATGTTTTTAGAAGCCTATCACTTTGACTGTCTGAGATGAAAGGAGGTATACTTGAAGAAGGGAGTAGTGTTGGTTTTCCTGCCCAATCACCAAGAGAAGTCGCCCTTCTACGTTGTTTATTAAAGGCCAGTAGTTTTGTTCAAGTTCCTCTGGAAAATGTGAAGTTCTAAACCATTTTTTATTATAGCCTTTTCTACTAGTAACAGATGAGTTTAAAGTTCTCTGTCATCTTCATAATTTTTTTTTTTTATGCACTTATATTTTCCATGGCCAGTGTTGTAATAAAAAAAATAGATTAAGGAGACAATTAGCTTGTGCAAATTTGTTTTATTTAATGAAACGATGTCTTGTTATTGTTTGTTAACTGTAGTAAAGTCAAACCAGTTTGCAATGACTGAAGAGAATCTAATGCAGAATTCCAGTCATGTAGTCTTTTAATATAAGAAGAACAAAGGGACTTGGTAATGCTGCTGAAGGTTCTTTCCAGATATCTTTTTCTTTTCCCATTTGAAAATAATTTAGAATAAATTTGGTGAATCACAATATTACAGCCTTTAATCATAATCATGCCGTCTGATGTAGACATGGGTGAGTGACAATAAAAAAAATCACTTTTTTGTTATGAATCCATTATCATTCCATGGTAAAAAAATTATTTGTTCAGCCTTGAATGATATCATAGCATCTGTGGCAAACAGCTAGATTTGGATGATGTGTTACTTTGTGGCATCACTCAGGGTTGTCTCATTGTATGTAAACGCTTGAAAGGAAAGAGCAAGAAAAATACAAAAGGCAAGATTAAAACACAGCCATTGTTCTCTGGCTTAAGATCATAAAAGGGAGGAAATTCATAGTTAAGGATCCAGACCTCAAGCATCTGAGCACAATGCAGTGCCAGCCTTAATTTTATATAACCATACCCTGTTGTAAGTAGACATTGGTGGTTTGATCCTGAATGGTGAGTTATATTGCTCTTAGCAGCTGACATCAGAACAATAATTTTGTTTAAATGCTTGGCTTTGTTCGGTGAATAGACCTTTTGAATCGGTTGTAATTGTTTTCTTTATGTTTTCTTGCCAATTTAAATAAAACTAATCCTAATAAATAGTTTGGCCTTTTTTTCAAAAGTTATCCTTAAAACTCTGCTACATAACATTTTGCTAAAATGGAAATGGGAAATTGTGAAGAAAAGCCAGCATCACGCTTGGATTTCAGGAATGTTGAAACTTTTGTGGCAAGTTATAATGTATATAATCCTGTGGATTATAAAAAAAAAGAAATAAAGAATCCAAAGGCTTAACTGATGAAGGAAGTAGTTAATAGTACTGTTAGTACAGAATAATGAAAGTAGTACAGAGTTTTTAAAGTATCTGCAATTAATTGAGCTTCTACTTTTGTTCTACTTTTCTTAAAAAGCTCTACTTCCCCCAGTTCTTGGAAATTGTAATGAGGGTAGCAGAAACTGCTTTAAAGGATGTCAGACTTTGGATGCCAAACGGAGAGGAGAATAGGCAGTAACATCGAATCTTATCCTGACATTTTAGCCTAAGGACATTGCTTCAAGGATTCCAAAGGGAAAGATTAGCAATTTCCTGTCAAGAAGGGAAAGGCCTTTAGCACTTCAAAAGCCAGAAGTGACCTGCCAAACACTTAAAGAATAAAAGCTAGTGTCTGACAAGGTGAGGCTGACTTGGGAGAGGAATGGTTGTGGTTTTCTCAGAGTAATTTTAATTCTGTCACTGTAGCAAGAAGTCATAATGGTATTTAGGTGACTTGCACCCTTTCTGAGTTGTTTCAGATTTGGAAGGATTCAGTGGAATAGAGCTGGGAGTTGAAGAGACAAAGCCTAAAATACTGTAGCTTTCTTGCAACAGGTGGAGCTCTAGTCAGTTTTGAATGGTAGTTTACATCTTCTCTTGAGTAGAAATTACTAAAGGTATGGGAAATTCACATTGCAGATAAACTAGTCTCTTGGGTATTTCAGTGAAAATAGAAAGGACCCTGACCCACAGTCTGAAAAATTACAGCCCACGAGATGAGAGCTGAAGTGTTCTGTGATAAATCTTTTGCTCATCAGTATAATTGTGGATATCACTAAAAAGATGTACACATGATAAAGAAAAGTATGGAGACAGAGGGACAAAGAAAACTGCTTTGTGAATATGAGTGATGCTACAGTGAGCAGCATGGATAATAGCTGTGTAGAATGATAGTACCATGGTAGACCCACAGTGCAATTCAACCATCAAAATGTTGCCTCAGAGAATTGCTGAATGTTGGATTTCATTTCTGGGGTTTAGTAGTCCCTTCTCTCTTCTAGTTCTGTAATCTCTTTAATGATACATTGATTGGGATTGTCTCTTACTGAAGGGAAACTGTCCCCTTTTTCATCTCAATGCCATCCTTGGAGTCTTCAAATATTGTCTGACATATATGTATGATGCTCTGTCTATGAGAATGTCTCTGAGTTGCAGGGCTGGGGAATTCCCTCTGATTTTCTGATGCAATCTCTTTCATTTATATTATTCTTTTTTCTGTTGTTGTGACAGACCTGCATGTTATGGAATCTTTTTCTCAGCTGCTTTCTCTGTTGATTTTGTTTTGGGTTTTTTTTGGGGTGATGGTGATGGTGGTTTGGTTTTGTATGTTTTTGGCATAGTTCCTGTAAGGTGCTTTTACCGTGAAGTGCCCACTTGTAAATCCACGTGCATGTCAGACCAGGGTCCTGAGTCTACACTGGCACTGGGCTAAGCACACAAAGCTCTACAGCTCTACATAAAGCTCTACTTCCCTAAGACACGCCACCATATGAGTTTTTCTGCAGTGCAATGTGGGAAAATTTTTCATCCACAGGCCACATACAAAAATGTTTTTAACTTAACTAATTAAACCACGTTCATGGATTTTGTAAAAGCCAGTAGCAAGGCATGGATCCAAGTTTAGATGATGATGTTTTCCATCTGTTAGTGTGAATGCAACTCTCATTTTAGGAAGAGCAGATAATTCAGGGCATGACATGCAGTGAAAAAGCATTTCAAGAGTACCTTGTTGCCTTTAGAAGGCAGCAGCATGTTTTTCCAGGTCTCTTGTGTAGATATGGAGACAGTTGATGAGTAGCTGCAGAATCCTTATGTATCTTCCTGTGGATCTGGCATGGAGAACATGCTCTTAGACCTTTGTAAAGAGCTTTGTGTGCCTATGCATAACAAGGACATAAAGGTGAAGGGGATGCCTTCAAACTTGCTGTGATGCTTTACTGCTGCTTTACTGTTACTTGGTTTTGGCCAGTTATTTGCTGATGCCCGCAGTGTGTAATTATATATTTCATTGACTTCTTCAAAGCCAGAGGGCTGAAAAATGTTGATTTCTCTGAAATTCCATCTGATTTTTAAGAGGAAGTGTGAGAACTGTTGAAGCCACAGTTTTGCCCAGCCTTCATCTAGAAAGGATAATACTTGCCTGTTAGTCAAGTTGAAGTTATCCAGATAAAAGGCCCCTGGATGGGGGCATGGGGGATAAATGTGTGACAGAGAGATAACCTGTAGATCTCATCTTTTCTATTATTTTAAAATAATATTTTATTTTATTTTATTTTATTTTATTTTATTTTATTTTATTTTATTTTATTTTATTTTATTTTATTTTATTTCTGCCTCACATGTGGAGTCACTAAGTTTAGTTGTTTAATGGACCAGCAATTCTCTGCCACCCTGCCTCAAAAAAAAAGCAAAATGTGAGAACACCTGTCAGCAGAAATTTTTTTGTGATCTTAGCAGTAGATAATTACATGCTATTGGTGTGACTTGGCCAACTGAGGCAATATGGCATGGTCAACCAATTTAATTGACAATAAAGTTCCTATGTGTCTGCTCACTTTAGAAACATGCTAGCTTTCTGACATATCTGGGGAGGAGCAGGGCTGGATTTCATTAGGAGTAGGTTTGTGCCTGTAATCTAGCTATAGGCTGTTTATGACTGTCTATACTAAGAAATAAGCAGTTCTAGAGCTTGTATTTTATTTTCATCTGAATTCCAGCTGAGCCAGGAAAGCAGACTGGTCTCCTGAACATTATCGTAACTTTTTTATCCAAGTTTGTGTTTAGATTCACATTTAACTCTGAAATGATGACACATTTTCCTGTGCTTCTGTTGGGTTCTTGACAACCCTGTGCTACTCTAGACAACAAAGGCACTTGTAATCAAATTCTCCCCCAAAAGGTCAATACCCAGATCTAACTCTTAAATTAGCTGTTGGTTTTAGAATAAGTACATCATTTTTGAATCAGATGTTTGCTAATTTCTGTGTACCTAATAAAGTTTAGGAACTCCTGTGTCTGTCGTTATTCAAATTGATGTTGGTCTGTATTCGCAAAATACTTCACTGCCAAACATCTGACTTGGACATCCAGCTGTGGACAATTGTGTGGGAAGCACAGTCTGCAGAGCAGTTAGTAGAATGACTGACAACTTGTTAGGGTTTGCAGAATTCCCATCCCAGAATTCCCATGTCCTTCCTTCCCTTTCTTATGTGAAGAGCTGTTTTGGTTGGAATGTTGTCCAGAAATATGTTCCAGCCCTCTCACTTTTACTATTCAGTACTTCTTTTGTAGTCTAGATGGGAGCAAATATGACCCCAAGTATGTGATAATAATGCTTTTGCTTTCCTTCTCCTGACAGCCTGTGCTTTCTACCACCTCATATGTGATCCTTGTTTTAACACACATTTGTGACATAACTTCTTTGCGATGTGTAAGTTTACATCCTGCTAACTGACATGAGAAGAGAAAGGGAAAACCTAATGGTGCCCTCTGAAGCTGCCTCCCTTCCTGCAAACTTTGCAGTTTCTTGTAGGTGGCATTTTAACGGTGTAAATGTAATAATGATCCATAGAAATCTTTATTCCCTTCTCATTGCTGTCTAAGTTCATGGTTCTTGATGTCAACAGCAGAATAGCAGCGGAAGGTTTTCAGAAACATCCAAGTAGGAGATAAGCACTGCTGTTCAGAGGGATGTACACTTCTGTGCATAGGTATTACTGAAATACCCCTAGATCCCAGCCTGGGTGCTATTAGCAGTGTATTCATTCTGGATCCCATTTTACAAGTACTTGTAGCAGCTCAGGAAGCTCAGGAAGATTCTTGGGTTCACATTCAGTTCACATTCTGCAATCTGGTGAAAACGAGGACAAATGTGACATTTATCATAGAATCATAGAATGGCTTGGGTTGGAAGGGACCCTAAGGATATTTAAGTTCCAACCTCCCTGCCATGGGCAGGAACACCTTCCATTAAAAGTGGAAGTTATCCTTATTCTGAGTTGGCCTTAATACTTCTGCAGAGTTTCTTATAAAGGAACAGAAATTGTCTAGTCTAAACCTTGAAATGCCCAAACTCTCAGGGTAGGCAATTTCAGGATAGGCCACCATAGGCTTACTGTTATTTATTCTGTTTTCCTCAGGTTTTAAGTCCAAAAAGATTTTTAGAGGATTTTAAACTTCAGTGAGGGAAGGCCGCCCTCCTGTTTTATACATTTGAAACCCAAAGTTTTCTTTGTATGTGAAAGGAATAAAAATCTTACTATATAGGGTCTTCATTTTCATCTGGAAGCTGAAGTTCAGTGCACAACCATATGCCTCACTCATTTTAGTTGATTTTGCATTCTTTATGGCAGCTTAAGGTTATTTGTTTGCTTACTCTGTGTGTTTTGTTTTAACTTGTGCAGATTTTAAAAAGAAAAAGACAGATCAAGTAGCTGGAGAAATACATTCTTTGTCTCCAAAATCTTATGCTTCAGTACATAACTTGATGTGAAAATTGGTATGCCTCTCTGCATAATTTTCTCTAGCAGCCACCCTTCCCACTTACAAGCACAGCTTCGTCAATGTCTAATAAGATGCTCAAGTTTGTAACTGTGAAATGAAATGTATATTGGAAGAGAATTAAATATAACATCATCCCACTATTACTGAAACTGTCTCTGTACTAATTAGTATAACCATTTAAATGTATTTTGTTACTGTATGTATTATTTTTTGATACTGTTAAAAGGAAGGTCTAAAACATCCATATGCTGTCATCAGCCTGCTGTGGGGAGGAAGAGTGAGCATCCTTATAAATCTGTGCACCACTTATCCTGATTTGTTCCTTCTTCCCCCTCCCCAGGTGAGGCAATCAGATATGAGCTTCATATAATCTAGGGACAAGAACCTTTTTTCTATGAAAGGTCATTTCCTAGCCAACTCCAGGGAGCAGTGGGCGGGCAGCACTTCAGGCTGTCATCAGGGGTGCAAGAGCAGGCCAAGCTTCTGCCAGCAGCCCATTTTAGTCCTTCCCAGTACAATGGCAGGCCTGTGTGCCAGGCTTGCTGCTGCCCATTTGATGCCAACCCCAGAGTCACCAGAAGGCCATCTGGATCATTAGGAGGCCAGCCCTTTGACTTGGCCCACACAGCAGGGGGAGGTGAAAGCATGATGAAGGTCAGGTGCCAGGCTGCTCCTCCAGCCTTGCTGGCACCATCCCTTCGCCATAGCCAGACTGGGGCCCTCAGCAGCTGGGAACATTTCTGTGGCAAGACTCATTCGCACTTAATGAGATGTTCTCTCTTACAGGACATCTTTGCTGCTTGCATGTAGACTGTAATGTGACTGTGCTGTGGTGTTTGGACTGCAGTAGCTGGTCAGTGTTAAACTTATTTGGCTACATGTGACTAATTATTTAAACTAATTTAACTTTATGCTATCTATATGTGCTTTGGGTTACTTTCTCTAAAATATATTTTATAAAAATGTGTGAAACAACTGTGTTTTTTGCTAAAGATTCCAGCAGAAGGAGTGTGTGCTCACGCTCGTCAGTTGATTGAGGTGCAGTGACTCTGTTACAGTGTTCTGTCCTGCTATAAAGAAGGCTCTTCAAAAAACTGAGTGGAATAAGAATTTGTGAGTTTCCTGACATCCAGTCAACAGAGAAGAGCAAGTAATCAAATTAGGATTGATGCTGATGAAAATCAGCAGAAACATCAATAAGAACATAAAGGGTAACAGGGGTGCAAAATTTTCTTTGTAAAATTTAAAGCTTTCATAACTTGTAATAAACAGTTTATGGCAACTATCTGTGGCAAAAAAATGCAGTAATTCTGTGCTTTTCCTGATGTCACAGTGTTTGGCAGAGTTACATATAGTCCTTAACCTTTGAATTCACGACTTTGGTTTACAATTGGGCTTTTCTTTAGGAAAGTGAAAAGTAAGGGTTTAGATTGACAGTAAAAGTAAATTTGCTGGTCATGCCAAGAAATTGAAACTCTGTGGTACTGGGTGGTCTTCAGAGTCAAAATCCTGCCCTAAATAAGCTCAGACTCCTATGAATCTCTCATGGTTAAATCAGGATTGTCCTTTGGGTGTTCATAATGTCATGTATGAAAAACAGGCTGACCCTCAGCCATCCAGAACAACAACAAAAAAATATTATAGCAGCATAAGTGTCTTGGTTTGAAAAGACTTGTCTGCTAAGTCCTTGTCTGCTAAGGAAGACAGGAGCCTCCCTTGAAATGGAAAACGTAAACTCCCTTCATCTGAATTATTATTATAATTTTGAAATTAAGAGGCTCTCAGGCAAAGATATGGGAATAGGAATAACAGTTCTTTACTAGGAAAACTAAAAATACAAATGCAATAGTACATACAAGAAAAAAAAAAAGAAACACTGACAGAGTCAGAATATGACCTGACATCCTGTGGGTCAGGGTGTTGGTAGCAGTCCCATTAAATGGTGGCTGCTCCTCCTGGAGTGACAGATGTGGTTCTGCTGAAGCAGTGATCCTGTAGAAGGATGTAGTTTTCTTCTGAAGGGCTGATGGTGGTGTAGATGGGCCTGGTCTTCTTCTGGGAATCCAGTGGAGAAGAAGGCTGCTCTTGTAGTGGGAAAAGCTGCTCTGGTGTCCCAAAATCTCTGATTATATCTAGGTAGGAATGCTTGGCTCCTCCCCCTGGGTGGAGCATCTCACAATGGGATGATGTAATTTTATCAGTCATGCAGTGAGGCTCAATGGCCCATTAACAGAAGATATCTCCCCAAGGGAGGATTGGTTGTGGGAGAGATAAGAAAACTGCCCAATTAACAGAAGATAACTGCCCCACCTGTAACAAGTGGCAAACAGAATACATTATTGTATTCTATAGTGTATCTATTGTAAGATACACACTTATCTTACAATCTAGGACAATAAGGCAAGATGATACCTCAAAATAAATGTAATAATTCATAAGAATGAAGAGTTTGTTAAAGAATAATATGAGTACTTGTGAGTGAAAATTTAAAGGTTTTTTTCCTTTCAAATCTGAAGGGGGAAAATATGGGATCAATTTTGAAACCTGGAATTTTTGATTTCTCCTTTTGTCTATTCCTATTGTCTTTTCGCACAGTTTTTGTGGCATACCTATGTCCATCAAATTTTGGGGCTACAAGGGTTTCAAGGAGATTTTGTACAAAGGTGGATGTAGGTTTTAGGGTGTGATAATAGAAGTACACTTATATGTGTTGATTCTCCAGAACATGTTCTTTTGTAAAGATAATTATGTTTGTTGGGCAAAAGTTCTTTTCAAGCAGTAGAAATGAAGATCTGTGAATAAAATCTAATATAGTAGCCACCACTACACAGATTTCCTCATCGGCAGATAATTTGACAAATTGGGTAATAGAATAAAAATTGGTTAAATATTTGCCAGGGAAATAGTAAGTTGACAAAAGGCAAAATATCTTAGCTTCTAATTGTAGTGATTTGCAAAATTTAAATATTTAAATAATGCTAAATTTTAGGAAGATAGAGTTTTAATTCCAGTAATGTGATACTAAATTTCAGTGTTTTTCAGACTAAAGGAGATGGTTAAAAAAATATTGGAGAAAACAGAAGTCTAAATTTTATAGTTTTAAGGAAACCTAATAGAACTTTACAGGAAAATTAAGAGGAAGTGGGGTTTTTTAGACATGGTTGAGCATTCCACTCGTCAATGTTATTTTTCTAATTTTATTCATTTATTTTTTTTCAATAGATCTCACCAGCACTATTCTCATGGCCTGGCAATGAATTTTTTTGCATACGTTCAGAACTTTGAATAATGTACATCCTAAATATGTGGCCAGTTCAATATTTAAATCCTTGATTAGAGATAAATTACTGTTTTAAACTAAAACAGACTATATGCAATAAACCTTAATGAGTCTGACTTGAAACCACAAATCAAGGATGCTGAAGAGTCGAGGTTCAAATATTTGAAATCCATCCTTAGCTCACTGTACTTTGTTTATTGAGGAGTAGATAGGATCACATAATGTTTGACAGATACATTTATTGAGGCGTAGAATAGGGCAAAAGCACATTAGCAGAATGGAGTTGAGTTTTGCTTTCTGCAGCAAAATGGCAGTTTTCAAACAGGACTGCTGTTTATTTTAAGTTATGGAAGGGCCAAATTGTGAAACTTGGCCAATTTTGCACCCATGTAATTGTAGTGTCGCCATTGGTGTTTTTTCTGGTTTTCACCAGCATCTTTGCTAATTTGAGTACTTGCTCTTCTCTGTTGACTGGTTGTTGAGAAAGAAATTATTTCACTCAGCTTTTTGAAGAGCCTTCTTTATAACAGGACACTAAATTATTGAGACCTTTAAGTTCATAGCACTGCCTGCCCAGTCTGAGTTCTAGTTTACCTGCACTGGGTCATCTGCAGCTTGAAATCTCAGACTGATTGTGGGACTCAGTGTCGTCCCTGACTCAGTATGAGTCACCAAATAGGCAGTCAGCATTACAAAACTCACCTTTGGAAACTGTACCACTAGAACACAATGTCAAAGACTAGAGAAGACGAAGGGGCAGAAATAGTGATACAAATCCTGCTCTGATGAGTTCTGCTAAAAACAGAAATAAGACCTCATTTAGAATTACATTCTAAATAGCCTTTTTAAAACCTCATATTTGAATATTCAGATTTTCCAGACAACTATAGCTTATGATTATTGGAAGATGTAAGAAATATTTGTCATTTCTGCATCACTAATGCTTGGAGGCCTGTATCAGGATCAAATTGTGGTCATGTGTGTTGTTTTTCAAAATAAATGTTTTCATTGCATTCTTTTACTTTAAAAGTGAAACAAAATTACAATGCTTACAATCCCAAAATTGAAAGAAATTGTGTGAACTATTGTGTGAGAAAGAAAAAAAGAGTAAGGAAACATAGCTTGGATTCAGGCTTTTGAGACATTATAAATGTTGAGAAAAATATTGTTTAAAAACTGGCTCTGCAGTGCCCTTTAAAATCAGTAAGCGTCTATTTTAATTCCCATATAAGTAGTAACTGGCTGCTGTCTGTATATATACTTAAATGTTGCTTGCTGTATAAGACCTTGTTTGCTTAATTTCAACCTAACTGAATTTTTATGGCTGTTCTATAAACCTCTCGAAAATAGTGGCTTAAATGGAAATGCTGACACAACATTAATTACACTGGCTCCAGTGTGATACTGTGATTAAAGTTTATTTATTTTGCGTGTGCCGCTCTGTGTGTGTAATTTCATTGTTGAAAAACTAATGGAAAACTAATGTGGCAATGGAGAATGTGATTCTGTGCCTGATATTTTTCAACACCAAGAAACAGTTTAAATGCCAGTTTACAGTACCAGATAATTTATTTTTAATTGAGGTATAGTTTAGGTATTCAAAATTTTAGAAATTTGGGAAAGTGACAAGTTTCCCACCTTAAAGCTGTTCACTGTTCTTCCAGGAGTTTTTAAATGTCTTTTTGGGTGGTGAGGCTAAATGTAAATTGCGTTAGAAAATGAAGTAAATGGTTTCATTTCCTTGGTAGCATATGTTCTTTGAGATATTCTGGAGAAAAGTCTTGTCTGGGTGTATGAGGGTATGCAATCCAAAGTTAACATTCTATTACTATTGAATATGAAGTTACAACTGTAAAAGTCTATTTGGTAAGTAGTTTGTCCAACTGGTACTTTTAGATTACAGACCTGTGTGTTGCATCTAGTCAGTTGGGAAATGAACAGTGCAAATATCGTATGGCCAGATGAAGAGTAAGTGAGGGAGATAGAGACCCTGTCTCCAAGCTGTTTCTTAGGACAGTGAGCTGGGATTGGAGAAGCCTTGGATTCAGTCTATTTCCAGCAGTTTATAATCCTCATATTAGGCAGGAATTGGATAAAAACATGAAATGGTCTGGAGAGCAGTTCTAAGCTGTTCTGTTTCCGGAGGGAATGTTGAGAGTAATACACTATATTGCCAAATACAGACATGTTTGATGCTGTGATTTTGTGTAAACTTTGCTGCCCCTTTCAGGAAGGTGCAATCAGAGCACTTTTAGTTGTAAATCAGCTTTGCTTGTGGATCAGCTAGACAACATAATTTTTTCTGAATTCATGTGTATATGGAACTTGAAGGCTGATCAGGAAAATTGATTAATGTGTTGTACATTCTGTAGAAGTGAATTGTATCCCTGGCTGGTAGTGTGTGCTGTGCCTTCCTTGACATCAGTGCCGGTGTTCTGCCTCATCTCAGGGACGAAAGTAATCATTACCACTCTTACCATAAACACCTTTCCTAGAAGCTCATGGCATCCAGTCAATTTTTTTTTTTTGGCAAGAGAATTTTTGCAGATATTGTTAATGCTAATCTGTCTGGTAGACTGACAGCTGCAAAGTTGCAAGGTAGTGTGTCCTGCAACGCGGTAGGGAAAGCGAGACACAAGTAGTGTAGGTTGAAAAGATCAGAGAGGAAAAGTGAAATCTTTGTGTGGAATGCCCTTCTTCAGTTTGCTCGGTGAGAACACTCAGCATTCATTAATCCAGTCCATGAAATTTACATTTTTTTATTTTTTACTGTTTGCTTTTACTGGAAGAGACTGCAAAGTAGGCAAATAGTTTCAAAGTGTGTGGTCTTTATGGTTTATATGTATTGCTCAGAACTACCACTGACCAAACTTCTTGGTCTTGTTCCCATTTGTTACAGTAATTAAATATTAAGTTGTTATGAAAGGATTGTGCCCTTCCCTTGAAAGAAAAAAGAATGTGACTCCTCCATGGTTCTGTGGCACAGCTGATGTTTTATTCAAACTAATGTGTAAAGGTAGAGAAATTATGTGCAAAGTTTATTCCATCTGCAAGGAATGTAATGATTGTAGATCTGAAGCAAAACTGAGAATCTCCTACACTGTAGTTCATTAGATGGGTTTGGAGAGAGAAAAATCAACATACACTGTAGATACATTTAGTTGAAAGGACAAGGGAGCCGGTACAGGTCAGTCAAATCCTGAAAACATCACCTTCTTAATTGTAGCCTTTAATCTGCATTAAGACTAGATAATGCTTGTCCTTAAATGACCTTTACATTTAATTGAATTGCACTGGAAAGCTTCAAAGTCTATATATTGTCAATAGTTATATTTATAATTTCAAAGTCTATAAGTCAATAATTGAAGACAAATTATGTAATAAAACTTTGTGGTTCAAAGCCTGCCAGAGACCAGCTCTTATTTGACCACACCCATTAATATCAGGGAAGTACTTCAAGCTTGTGAACAAAGACCTGAGTATGGTCACCTAGTGTCTCACTGATTCTGTAAATGAGAAAATGGAGGGGAGAGGAAGGAGTGACACTTGAAAAGCAATCTCTTAAAAATTTGTTAATGATATGTTTCAAAGCTTTGTTTGAAAATACTGGCTTTTTCTGGTGTTATGTTTAAGACTTCACAAGAAGGTGTCTTTTTGTTCTGCACTGATCCCAGCTGGTCCCAAAGTTCATTCAGCCTCCACATGGAGCTGCTTGCTCCTGTCAGCCTTGGGAGGGAGCTCAGAGGAGTGTTCTGCCATAATGCCATCAGAGAGAGCTGCCTGTTGTGCTGACAGACACTTAACTTACAGAAATACTGTATCTAGCTTTTATACAAGGATACCATCATTCCAAAATCTTCAGCAAGCTGTTTGATGATGCCAGTTGAAGCAATCAGCCTCTTGCTCTGTAAGACCAAGAGCAGTTAGAATGCACACAAAAATTTAATTCCTTTTAAGTCCTGTTCCAGAAGTCGCCAACACATACTGACTATCCCATAACCTTCAGCTGTTCCCCTCATGATTCAGAGCTGGATGCTTTTAGGGATGCTATTATTCAAGTTTATTAATCAAAAAGCAGCACTGTCTTGAAAAATACTTCAAATCCAAGGGTATCTAACATCAGGTATTCACAAGGAAAAGGGATTTTAAGTGTCTCTACAGATCCTAACTGTTATTCACACTGGAACATGAGATAAGAAAACTCATAAATATGAGTAAAACATTGTTTCTACCATATCTGATGTAGTACAAATGTTCTGCCAAGGGGAGGTCTGAAAACTTCTAAAATTTGAAAAACCCAATGCTTTGTTCTGTTGGTCTCGCCAAGTATTGTTTGGCTTCCAAAATCTGTGTAATGTACAAAAGGGAGAACAGTGGTTGATGCACGATCTACCAAGGTATATGCCACAAAGAAGGTGGTTGTGCTGCCATTCAGAAGGACTGTGACAGGTTGGAGAGTCAGGCCATCAAGAACCTAATGGAATTCAACAAAGGGAAGTATGAAGTCCTGCACATGATAGGAAATAATCCCATGCATCAGTACAGACTGATGAGACTGACCTGCTGGAAAGCAGCTTTGCACAAAAATACCTGAAGGTCTTGGTGAACAAAAAATGGACAATGAGCCAGCAATGTGTCCCTGTGACAAAAAGATCATTCTCATCTGTATTAGGAGGAAAATTGTCAACAGGTCAAAAGAGGTGATTCTTCCCGCTGCTCAGCACCACTGAGGATGAATAACCACTCAGTCCAGTTTTGGGTCCACAACAGGGTCTAATTCTGGGGTTTTTGGGACAAGGACATGCTCATACTGAATCAGGTCCAGTGAAAGGCCAAGAAAATAATTAAGGGCTTGAAGTATCTTTGAGATCTGGGACTGTGTAGCCTAAAGGGTCAGAGATGAGGCTCAAGGAGATCTCATGAATGTGTATAAATACCTGATGAAGGGGAGTAGACCATACATTACCATTCACAACTGCAAGTGTTCTAGTTGTTTTGATTTCAATGTTTTGGACTCAAAAACTGACTTGGACTTCTGATAATTTTATTGGAAGTGCCAAATCTTTTGACTGGTCCCTTATATTTTAAAGGATTTTTTGTGGAATCAACAGTGACTTGAAACACGTGGAAAGATGTTTGTCTATGATTGATGACTGCCATAGAACATATAGACTTAAAATTCATAAAGCAGGCAATAAATGCAAAGATTAATGGTCTTTCATTAATGCCTTCAAAGCTGGCAAATTTTGAAAGGTTATTGACTTAGAGCAGTGGAAAAAAAGGCTCTTTTGGCCTCATTATCTCAGCAAATCGTTGCTTGCCCTGGTAATAACTTAGGTTAAGTTTGGCCTGCATCTTTATTGTGTAGTGTATTGTGTGGATTTGGAGAATACTTGTAAACCACATAAAACATTCCTGAAGGTGGATAGAGTTTATATGCCATGTGTTTAGGGACATTAAAGTATTTTAATATGCAAAATATCTCAGGTATATACTGTGTTCTAGGATCAAAGTTGGAAAAGTGCTGAGTCTTAGTAAGGTGCTGTAATATCCCTTTGACAGTGTGAGGTGGTGATGCATGCACACTGGACTTTGAGATCTGCCTCTGAACATGCACGTTTTGATGTCATGTACTAGATACCATTCAACAGGAATTTACAGATTATTTTCTTGGAAACCCTCAAGTTTTTGCACTACACTAAAAAAGCCACACCTTTGAATGCTCACATTTTTTCTCTGCCTTTTTCATGAATAAGATGTAAAATAATTTTTTGCTTGGTATTTGTTTCTTGTTTTCACCAAATGATGTGCTGTTGCTCAGGATACCTCATGGGAGTAGCAGGTTAACTCATGATTGTACTCTGAAAAATCTTATCAGAAGGCCTCATTCTTCAGAAAAAAAGAAAATGGAAAAAGAACTTTTGCCTTGTGTGTGTAGTGCCTTTTATTGCGCTAATGTGAAATGATTCGATGTGATGGACAGCAGTTTATCAAAACAAAATCTCATTAAAATCTGTCTGCACTTTGCCCTTACTCTCTTTGAATAATAAGATTGTGAAGCTTTCTGTGACCAGATGGTAACCTGTGGTAACCTGTAGTGTGTGTACATTTCCGGGTGATGAATAAAACCATTGTCACCCTTAAATGTTGGCATCAATATTATGCTAGTAACATTTGGAAGTTTCTGCTTTATCAGCAGCAATGACTGGCAAATAATCAGCTGTTTTGTAATGGGAAGCTTAAAATAGCAGCTGAAGACATTTGAGTTAAGCTTCATGGAAAAAGACACTGCTGCATTTATTATGATACCATTTTTGTTGTGTAAGTATGACACGATTGTTATTTTAGCTTTTTAGACATAGAGTGCAATTAAGAATAATCAGTTTTCCCACACATTCCACAGAGCAACTGAAGCACACATACTAATAACCAGGCCCTTAAATTTGGAGTGACTTCCGCTGCTGCCTGGGCACCCAGTGGGTACAGATGCATGTTTCACAGTGGTATGCAGCTATTGTGAGATTGCAGCCTTCTTACAGAGACGTGTGTCTCAACAGGGGTTGCTGATAAATAATAATCTCTCTAAGATTTGCCCATAATATAAATACATTTTGAAGGGCTGAGGAGGGGGATCTGTACATATGACATATACTGTACGCTTTGTAAGCTGTAGCAGGCATCCAGACTAGAAGTTTAAAAGAATGTACAAAAGAATTCTGATTTGTGTTTACAGGAAGTAGTAGGTTGTTGCACCAATTAAAATTATTCTGTGTTGTATATGCACACTGATACATACAGTGTTTGACCCATAATTTATGTGACTTGCATGAGGCTGGTTTTAGAACTCTGAACATCAGCAAACACAAATCAAGACATGGGCAGGGTGTTCAGAAAACAGATTTTGCCTGTAATTAAAGGTAGTAAGTTTATCCAGACAGTTTTAATTCATAATTATTCCCACTGAAGGCCATTTACTGGGAGAGAGGGTCTTACATATTCTTTTACCAGGGTCTAACGTTATCTTTTAAGACTGAGGTCTTTATGAACAGATTTAGCTAAGAAATGTTTATGTGTTCACATACAAATCTTTTTTTGGTATTCTTTTCTCCAATCTTTTTTCTGTGCTTACTGCTCTTCTCAGCATGAGTATGTAGTACCTTTATATTATGTATGTACTAAACTTTTACTGTGCTGGGGCCAAGGCAGTGGTACTTTATTGCATGCTTGGGACTAATTGTTTGCTGAATTTTATCTTTGCTTGCGATCTTAGACTGAACTATTTAAATTAAATATGTGAAAAATAAATTGCTAAACATTATAACTGGACAATACTATTTGCCATGAAATGAAACATGGAAAGAGCAAACAGGTGATATTTTAACTATGATGTACAGTTACCAGCATTTCAGAGGACATGATTTTCCACATACAATTTTAAAACTTTGACTATACCAGATGGTAAAAGGGCCTTAGTGGACGTATTTGTATTTATATAAAGATTGCAAGTTGAGATAGCATATTGCTCTCTGTGAAGAAGAATCAGCCACAGTGGCATAAGAAGAATTTTAAAGTGTTTCCATTCCAGGACTTACATTTGTGTATTATTTTACCAAAATTTATTGTGAAAATTCACACCTTTAAATGACAACATGATAGCTCATTAAAAAATGAAAAAAAAAGAAAAAAAGAAAAAAAAGAGAGAGGTTTCTAGGAATGGAAGATGAGTTTTGCTCTCTGCAAGAAAGGATTGCAAGATCTTGCCACCATTAGTGCACCAGCCTATGCTGGCCTCTTACATTGAAGTCAAATTAATGGTGAAAGAATTTTTCCTAAATGTTTCAAAAAATTGAGTTGGTACTATATATGACTTTAACTGCAGCTATACACCTCTGTATAAGAGAGAGATGTGGAGAAAAGAGGAATTGCATTATCCAGTTTTAGAAGATGCCCTAACACAATTGAAAAAATTGAAGATGTTGCCAATTACAGATTTTCTTTTTTCCAGTGAAAATCTAAGTGAGATGGTTTAGACTGAAATGAAAGCTGTTATGTCCTACCCAGTTCAATGTTGTGTTCACAGTGAAATGCATCACTAAGGCCACTGTAATGAAGTCAAAAGTAAAAATTACATCTTTAAAGTTGTAAAAGAAGTCCCATTTCCTCCATGAGATCTATACTGAGACCAAGGAGACAGTCTTTTCTCCAGCAGAAGAGCTGTAAAGATGCAGTCTATCCGTTCATTCCCATGGGAGTTCCTAATTTGCAGTTGCTACTTGGTAATATTTTTTTTTGGTGTGTTTGGTCAGGATCTGTGACATTTCAGTGCAGGTGTCTGCTCTGAGTTACAGGCTAAGAGTGAAGCTGAATAAATACCTCCTGGCAAGTAAACATTATCACTGTAATCCTTCTCAGTCCTGTGAATGTGGGACACATTATTTTCAGGGTGGCTCATGACACATTTTTAGCAAATAAACTGTTAACCAAGATAACTTCTCAACTCTTGAAAAAAAAATCAAAAAGGGCCTCATCCATCTTTGTGAATGGATTATTTTGTGCCACTTTTATAGAACAGGAGATTGGGTCTGAATGGAAATGTTTAAGGAAGTAATTTGAACATTATTTACAAAGTTTCACTTCAAAGGTGTGCTGATATTTTATAGTTTAGTTACAGCTTATCACCTGTCTTTGTTCTTCCAGGCATTTAAGACCAAGGATGGCTACATTGTGGTGGGAGCTGGAAATGATCATCAGTTTGTCACTATGTGCAAGGTGTGTTAGGCAAGAGTACAGAAATATGTAACAGTTTCCATTCTCCCTAGGAAAATCAAGATGCTGATTCTTCTTTCTTTATTTTTTTTTTAATGGAAATAAGTGGTGAGTATAAATTAAATTCTAACCCTTCAGTTCTGGCTGATCATCTAAGGCATGATATGGGGTCTGTGTTTTGGCCCTAAATTCAGAACATACCTGTTCTAAAACTTGTAGGTACTGAGCTCCTTTTGAAGTCTATGTGCATCCAATCAACTAAAAAAAAAAAAAAAAATGAACAACCTAACAACCTTCTGATTTTGGAATGGTGAATGTCACATAAGTCACACTGGTGCATTTTTCAGGAAGAAATGTGGTACTGTTTCTCCATGAAATACACGATAAAGTATTAACAAGGCAAAGTTAGAGGATGGGTTGTTCTTCTGCTACTTGAATCAGTACCCAAGCACATTGTCCTTTTGAGCACGTAGCATGTGCTGATCTGTGCTCACTGAGAAAATTGTGGACTTCTTAGAAAATAAATGTTACAGGACTCTGAGCTGATTTTGGACCGGTGCAGAGATATGATGTTGAAGAACAATCTTAAAAAAAAAAAGTTCTAAATTAAATGTATCAACATTCCAAATAAAAGGCCCGGGTACCATGTAAGATGGGACAAGAGAATATAGCATTAGACAACATTTTTAAAAATTACAGTTCTAGCTAATTTGGCCATTGTGTTTTTTCACTAGGAACTTGGATATTTAACATAAATTAATGACACTCAGGAAACGGAGCATTATTTTCCTCCATTTGTTCATGTCAGATATTTCACATTTCAGTGGAAGTTCACCACTAATAACTGGAATATATAGTAAGAGGACAGTACTGTTTTGATTCTCTTTTAGTACAGTTTGGGTTATGTATCCCCTCCTTGCTATGTGGAGGGGTTCTGCTTTCACTTACTTGAATTGGCTCCTCATCTCTTCAAAATTTGCTCAGTGGGTTTTATTCATAAAAGTGTCTGACCACTACAGTCACAATTATCTTAATATGAATGAAGAGTAATAGCTGAATTAGTGTCACAACTGGCACAATTCAGTTTTATCAAAGACTCATTATCTCATAAAGGAAATCTTTCCAGAGTGTCCCAGGACAAAGCTGTGAATGTCTTCTTGGTGCTTTATCATCTGAAGTGAAGAATTATGTAGCAAATGTTTATCATCCTGCCCTCCTCGAGTAAGACAGAACTGAAGATCCATCTCAGTAGGTTCTGACATCTTGACATGAGCAAGCAGGCACTAAATCTTTAGACCATGCACTTTACCTGACTTTAGGGTGCAGCTGAGAGAATTAGATGTGCCTTGTTGTTACATATCCTCTCTGTAATCATTAAGAAGTGAATGGAACCCCAGAAGATGAAACAAGATTTTAATGGTTTGTGTCATCCCAGAATGTATAGGATAAATATTGTGATGAATATGAAGTCTGGTCTGCAGGCTGATTTTTTTTTTTTTTTTTTTTAATCCTGATAAATGTGTTCTGGTGTTCCTACAATTGAAAATAAGAGATACAGAGCATGGAAAAATGATGGTTGCTTACATTTCAAAGGGATTAAAAAAACAGAAAAAATAGTTTAAATTTTTAAATTAGAGTAATTGTTAGATTTTTCTATACACCAGTTATCATATTTGTTTCTAAAAAGAACACTTTTTACCCTTATCAAGATATTATAGGTATGGATTTGGGCTGTTACATTGCCCAGAAAATGAAATGATGAGGAAGCCAGTGGAATGCTGGAATGAATACCCATTAGAGTTATGCTGTGTGCTAAGTCAAAGGTGATTTGGAGACTAAAACACTGTGAAGAGGGAAAGCCAATAAAGGAAAATAACTTTATTACAGGAAGGCCTGCAACACCCTAGTGAACTTTAGTAAATACAGGGACAACTAATTCAAACATTGGAATGGCTATTAGAGAATCCTTCTGAGCTGAGTTGGTGCTGAAAATACATAGGCTGTATGGAAGCTGTTGCCCTGAAGACAAATACTGTAGAGATGTAACAGCTGGCTCAAGCTGTAAACAATTGCAAACATTCTGCTTCAACTCTGTCTTTTCAGGCAAGCAGAAATAAAAATCTGGAATAATTCACTGTGATATTTTCTAAATCAATGACAACTAACTGTAGCTTGTTTGAGGATTTGGATAATTGCAGAAAAACTTTGTAACACTGCTGGCTGAAATGCATTTCATTGTGGTCAAGTGTTAAAACAGCACATCCTGACCTGTGGCTGATTTGGTCTGACTAGGAATACTGAGCGAGAGTCTTCAGAAGACTGAAGTTTTGTGTACAGCAAGGGAGAGTACAAATAGATTTTCTATGGTTGCAGGACACAAAACACAGAGAGTGTGAGCTCTGAGTGTGCATGTAGAGCTTGAACAAGGCCTCAAAAAGAGAACACCATTTTAATTCTAAATGTTCACAGTGAAATAAAGAAAATAACATTGGCAACATGATGCAGAAAGATGAATGGTACATTAATGAATAACTTCTCAAGTGTGCATTTGTTAGTCACAGAAAAAACTGAGAAGAACATATATAGACATGCAGCTTTACAGCAGATGGACATTAAATTAAAGCTGAAATCAGTAACATTAATTAAAACAGCAGTGAGCAACTCCATATGATCATTTTTCATATGACTTATCAAATGGAACCAGACCTTTCCGATTAATTACTTGTTTTTTTAAGCTCACATAAGTATTCACTATAATTTACTTTGAACAACCTTACAGGATTTTTTTTTTCTAAAGCAGTGGTTTGTAACTCCAAAACAGCAGTATTAAAAAAAGGAAACAATTTTAAAGAGCACCAATAGTGTTGATAAACTTCCAGATATAAAAGTTTAGCTATTTTCTAATGCTAATTATGATGTGATTTCAATAACTAGATTATATAAATGCAGAAGGAAAAGAAAATATGCTGTGAATTATGTATTGATGGAAGATGCTAGATTGATGTTTTATGTTACCTTGCAGATAAAAATCTGCAGAAAAATTTTATAACATCACCATTGTTCTAGCATAACTTATAGATACCTTGCTTCCATGTTTAGTTTTGTTAGTCTAGGTGAAAATTATGTCAAAGATTACTATCTGTTTTAATATCTCTAAATATCTGTTGAAAGAATATCTGTTTTGTTAATGGTTTTAGGTCATCAACAGCTATTCACTTGTAAAGGAAGCTGTATCCTTATTCACTCCAGCAAAATCAGGAGTCATCAAATGATTGTGCTGTTGGTCTAAACCAGTGTCAGAGGAATTAGCAGAATGTTATGTTTGAAGCAAATATCAGAGAGATTGACACCAACTTATATATCACTTACTTCTGGTAGTACACAGGCCTATGGATTCAAAGAGTGACTGAACATGTTAATAAAACATAAATCCATTGGTGATTGCTAAATATATAGAAAACACCTTCCACTCAAAAATGTCCTAATCAAAAGAGGACTGGAATTCAGATGAATATTAAGGAAGTGTTGTATGTACTGGCCCCGTTCTTAAACTCTTCCTAAGCATCAAACAGGCAGAGATAGAATGATGGGCCATAGCAACTTCAGGTTTGAGACACTGTATTTTTTTTAAGCCATCTTAGAAATGACCCTATAAAAATGTAGCATGTTTAGAAGGATTATAAGACTCATCATAAGAAAAACTGGGCTTAAGTGTGTGTTTGTGAGTAAAAATACATGAAGAATATGTGACAGTCTCTTTCTTTATAAGATTCTATGCTGCCTTTCTCTATAGCTGAAGTTATTGATATAGTTTTAGAAATCACATTTATTTGTGTTTATTTATGTTCTATAGAAAGTCATTGTGGCACAAATAGGTAAATTATATTGACAATCACACAGCTGCTTTTTCTAGTGAATGCCTGTACAAGATTCTAAGACTCATTCTGCAGATTTAATTAAATTCATAGTATAATACTCATTATCTTCACATGCTGTTTAAAGTTCTAATGTGGCTGGTGGAAATTATGCATCGAAGATGTATTTCTCCTTTCTTAGAGGCTATACCGCCACTTTTCTTTATTAATTCTTTTAGAAAAAAAATAATAAACAAGACCAATGGTGTTTCAATAGAAAAATACTTTTTCTCTTTTCTTTTTTTTTTCTTTTTTTTTCTTTCTTTTCTTTTCTTTTCTTTTCTTTTCTTTTCTTTTCTTTTCTTTTCTTTTCTTTTCTTTTCTTTTCTTTTCTTTTCTTTTCTTTTCTTTTCGACAGAGATTACTGAAGTGGAAAGAAATAATCTTAGACATATCTTTTCTCCATCTAATGTATGAAATACAGACATATTTCTTGTTCTGTGACATATAAATTAGTGCAGGATAATCCCACAGATCTATCCATCCCCATGTTAATAACTTACTTTTTTAATGTTCTATGGTAGGAATTTCTCCTGGCTAATCCTGAAAGCTCTTAGCTAAGATTTGGATTTTCAGTCTGATTTCTCTCTTTTTCCTTCACTTGTTTTGTAACATCAACGAGGAGGCTTTTTACAAAAAAGAGTGATAATTAATTTTTGATTTCTTTGTATTAAATGATTGATGATAAATGGTGATTATTGGAAATCAGTGATTTTTTAAAATCAGTAATTATTTTGTTAGCTATATATAAATCTATATCTATCTATCTATCTATCTATCTATCTATCTATCTATCTATCTATCTATCTATCATCTCCTGTCAAGCACGTTTCTTACTTACCTTTATTTTTATTTAGATCCTGAATTTGCCTGAAGTTAGTAAAGATTCCAGATACAAAACTAATACACTCAGAGTCCAGAACAGAAAAGAACTTATCGAAACATTATCAACCCGGTAAGTCAATTAAAAGGGAAGAATCTACATTTAATCTGTTAATGCAAATAATAATTTGTAACAAACCCTCATAATGTTAAAATTTTTACTGTTTGAGACACTCTAGTTTTTATAATAGGTATTGTGAAAGCTTACTGATGTTAAAAGTCTGCCTTTTGCACACAGACTATAGGGTTAACTGAAGAAGCCAGACCACACTGAAGTTTTCAGAAATCATTTTAACTTCTTTTTAACATTGAATTTTAGTGAAACCAGTGCTTTCTGCTTTTCTGGATGAATGTAGCACTGGAAAAAATGCTTAGAGCACTATTTGCTTTTGCTGTGGGATTTTAAAGTTTCCAATTAGTGTTTCTGTATCCAGGGGAGTTCCACTTGCTGCTACTCCCTTACTGTTGATTCTGTATTGTGATACTCTGTGCCACAAATTCTCCCTGGGCCATTCCTTTTGAAATCAAAGTTTAGTTTTCTATTTGGGAATCATCCTATTAAATACTTAATTAATTTTTTTTTAAAGAGAAAACTCAAAAAAACTTTTATTTGAGAGATTAAAATAGTTTAATTATCTTCCTCATTCTGTCTGAGAAGGCCATATATCTATGGAGTGCTCTTCTATTTAATGGAGAGGATGATAAATTTACATAATGAAAGAAAAATCCAATCTGTGTAAACCTTCCCAGAGGTGGCTTCAGCAGCACCTCATACTTCTGGGGATGAGCAGAAGAGGTGGTTAATTATTCAAGAAAAGTCATAGTATCATGTTGACACTTGGCCAGTACTAGTCTTCGTCAACAAATGCATAACAGTTATCACTGAGGCAATTTTACTGGGGGGGTTTAGAAGCGTTAAGTCAGATGTCTCCCTTTTTCATTCCATCCAAGAAAAAGAGTTTCAGTAACACATCCACAGCCCCCACATTCAACCCCACACATTTTCTGGATATTGAGAACCAGAATTATGAGTCATTAAAGAGTGTAGAAAGTTATTTTATCTCTTCCGGTTGCACTCATACTTTTGTCTCTGTCTTACCTGTCAATTTTCAGATGTCTTGCCCCTGGTGAAAAAAACAAAGTACCAGGTGACTTAGCATTTTTGAATAATTATGGTGCAACTGTCCTTGATTAACTTTTGAAACTCTTCTTTTACCTTCCTATAACAAATGGATTGAGATAGCACAGATGAGGCCACTCTTGCTATAAGTTTTGAGGCCCTGAAAGGCCATAATTTATCTTTTGACCTAGTTTTGAGCTCTTACATTATTGATGCATAGTTTTAGTTTCAAAGTTGGTTCATGTTGACTTATTACTTGGTCTTCATTTAGTATGGCATTTGTCTGATGTACTTTGGTACCTTGTGAGAAGGCTGTTTTGCCATCCATAGATCAGTTACTTGATAGCTCCTTGCTTCTGGGTAAGTTTGGATGTTGTAATTTTTTTTTTCTTATGACAATGTCTGAACAAGAAGATAAAGTTCAAGGAACAGCTGTTCTTTGAATTGCCAGAATTACAGTTTGTTTTTATATCTGTAGCTATTAGTTAGTCAAATTACATTATTGGTCTTCTAAGTACTGCTTTATGTCTTTTTTTTTTTCTCAGAGTTTGTGTTCTGTTTTATTATTATAATTTAGCTGAATTTCTACATATTATGTGCAAGTATGTAAATGTATACACACTTTTGGAGTAGACAGTTCTAAAGTATTCTGTTATGTCATATTATTGTGAGTTCATCTGGCAATCAGTTATAAAACACAGATATAACAAACATCTTTAGTATTCTAATGGAAGTTGAATTCGTTTCCATGCACATTCCATGGTAACTTTGCTTTAATTCACTAATGCACAGTTTTTTGTAAAATTATATGTGGGTTATTTTTGAAGTTACTTAGAGAATTAAATGAATAGTTTCTCAGTGCTGAAAAATGTCAACCCTTGAGAAATGACGGGAAATGACAAAATAGTAATGATAGAATTTCACTGAAAAATACCTTAATTTACTCACTGATTGCTTGATAGTATTACAGCTTCCAGCACATGGAAAATATAACCCTAAGGTGCATTACTTGGACAAAAACACCTGCGGACCCTTCTATTCACTCACTGTATGTGCACTGCTGTCCGCCTTAAAATGAATTTTTGGAGATATAAACTGGAACAGCTTAGAAGAAATATTCTTAGATACAGATTTTCTCAGTCTAGCAAATGAAGTCCAGTTGTGTGAAGTACAGTACTTTTCTTAAGATGAGCCGCTCCTTTTTTCCCCAAACTCTCCTGCTGCCATTTGCAGTTTATAAACCCTTCCTGCTCCACTAAGTCATTGGTATTTAAGCAGCATGTATGGCAGATGCTTGGTACTCTGCAATTGCTTACATATAGCACTTCTGCTGCACAGTAGATATAGTAGATATAAACATATATTTTTTTTCAAGCCTTTGATGCTCTTATAATCCTAATAAACCAAATTTCCTCCAGAGCCTAGAGCAGGTTTCTGTTGATGTATCTACCCTATTTCCTTGTCGTTATTGCTTTTGAACTGTTTCTGGAGCTGTGTTTTACCTTTTCAAATTTTTCTTAATTTTCAAAATGAACTACCTGCAATTAATTTCTAACTTCTTAGCATTCAGTGAGTGCAAAAAGAAGGGTTCTTCCTCCTCTTAAGAAAAAAGGTTTGCCAGGCTTTGTATAGCAATAGAAAGAGGTGTTCAGACCTACTCACAGGGTCAATAACTCTCTGAAGTCTTGAGCATTTAATTAGCTTCATGTGTGGAGCTGAAATTTTTGAAAGCATCTGAACTCTGAATACCAAGGAGACACTTGGTGGCTTTCATTTGCTAAAAACTGAGCAACTGAGACTCTTTGGTCACAGTTTTATTTCTAGATGTGTGCACAAATGAAACATTGGGACAATTGGTCAATGTTAAGGTTTTTTTAAGAAAAAGGCTCTATCTTGGGAATTCTTGACTCATGTGACCTCTAATTTAGACCAATTATTCTACTTACCACCTGTGTTAACCATGCCAGATTTCAAGGCAGTTAGGTAACCATGGGGATTATGCAGCACTCAGAAGGAACTGACCTTTAAACAGAAGACTTTTCAGAAGGGTGTGAAATGATATATTCATCAAAGTCAGATATACTGAACTGAGTGAAAATACAAGATGGGGATGAATATGACTTCAGACATATATGTAACTTGAAACAACAGCCCTCAAAGGTGTAGAATTGCTCCATTCATTTCCAGGAAGAATTTCCTCATCCTCTTTCTTCTCTGACAGAAATGAAGAGTGAAGTATGCCTGTCCTTAATTTTTCAATCCAGCTTGCTCTCTGTACATCTCAATTCCCTCTGTAGGGCACAAATTAAAAGTAGAGAAGGGGAGCAAATAAGGAAGGATAGGTTCACATATCTGCAGAGAATTCTGGATCTCAATAAAAGTGATGGGAAGGTAAACCACTGTGGAGTGGTATGCTGCTTCTAGGAGAACCTGCTCTCATACTGAGGCAAGAGGAGGGATTACAGAAAACAGTTCCATCTCGAGACATGGAGTGTTTTTCAGTTCCATAGTCTATGGGAAAATGAGTAAAATACTGCAAGGACCCCTGGTTCATAGGATATTCACAGGGAAGAAGGATATAGGCCTGTGGGGCATTTTGAGCTTGTTTTGCTACTGGTGGTGTTGTCCCTTTCCCATCCCTGGTCCTTTTCCTTCTATGCTGGCTTTTTTCCTGTCCCCATCATCTTCCTCCACTTCCTACAAGCCCCCTTCCCCCTCTTCATTTTATATCCTCTTTCTCCTCTCACTGCTGGCATTTGCACATCTACTCTTCAGTTAAAAAAAAAAAAAAAAAAAAAAAAAAAAGGAAAAAAACCCAAAAAACCAAACCAAAACAAAAAGGAAAGAAAGAAAAGTTTTGGTGTCTCCTGTATCTTCCTCTCTATTTAGGTTACATTTTCCCCAATGACAAGAAAGCAGAACTCTGACAAAAGCATATTACCTCTGCCTTTCTTTCTTGTGTATGTGCCAAGAGTCAATTTAAAATGACCCTACCTGGGTGGAGGTCAGGTTCAATGGCTACCACTGAGGCCCCTGAGGCTCTCAGCTCATGTGAGAACTGACAGACTACAGAACACTCTGTTAAGTTTCCAGTGAATGTACATCTAACTCACAAACAAGAGAACCAAGTTTTAATTGTTGCTCTCTTCCCCCTCTACCTCCCTTTCAATTTTGCTTCCACTAGAACACAATAGTTCCAGACACAATGCAGATTGTTTTGTATGTGCATATATAAGCATGCATATGTCAATACACACATATATAGTCTGCACATGAAATTTGAGATGCATCTGTGCAAAAGCTAGTATAATACCAGTTTTAAAAGAAACTGCTTTAAGAAAGGGGGCTTAATCTGTTGACCTTCTTTAAATTACTCCAGAGTTCGAACATTAATCCCACCATGCACCGCAGTAATGTAGACACATTTTAAGGGCAGCTCAATGTGTGCTCCAAGGTACTTTGGGAAATTAACCTCTAAATGGAGCAGAGTGTTATGGGGGTGTATGAGTGCAGGTGGAAGGTGAACAGCAGACATGCCCTCAGCCTTTAAATTGAAGCAGTTTCACATAAAGAAGAGCACATAAATTCAGCATGATTAGTGCTCCTGCAGCTCTAACTAAATTATTGTAGACTCAGAAGTGTTAGGGCTGGAAACGATTCAGAGTGGAACTTCTATTCCTAGCACTTATATTTTAAACCCCTTATTCTTGACTGCACACTACAGCTGCATGCTGCGTATGTAAGTGTGAGGGGAAAAGGAATGAGCAGGAAGGAAACACAGAGGAACTTGATCCTCAGTTAATAAAGTTGTTGCTAAATGGTTTCCACCTAGTAGCAGAAGGGGAGGGCACCTAAAGGGGAAAGAGTATTGTAAGATGTTTAATTTGCCTGATGAGAAGCATTGTTCACACTTGTTGAGACACGCCCAGTCTTTGTAAATCTCCTTCCCTATCCCCACCATTTCCTTTCCTAAGCCAAGAGCCTTGCTGACTGAAGTCACTGTTGATAACATTACAGGAATGAGCATCTGGTTGTTTACAGCTTCAGCAAGACAGGTGTTGGAAGTTTGAAAGACAATTGACTTCAGTGTGGTACAGCTGGTAAGGTTTAGTTTCCCCAGTCACCTACTTCACCACCAGTACACAGAGGGTTGAGCTGTGTAGACATTAGCTACCAAATTGCCACACTTTGCTTTAAAATGCTTTGTTTTAAATTGTTATTTTCTCTGTATACAAATGAGAGAGGTCTAAAATGTCTCAAGCATCTGATTTTTGGACTGGGTAAGCTAATGCGTATCTTCTGTGTTCTCTTCTTACCCTTAGTAACCTTCTAAGACTTTCATATCTGCGTGAAGTTCAAGATCCTTTCTGAAAAGGAACTTGCCATCTCTTTTCTGATGACTTACATTTCTAACCTGAGGCTACTGAAATCAGTGATTTTAAATGAACTTTTTGACCTGACGCTTGTTAGCTCTTTAATCCCCTTGGGTTAAAAGAAAACCAGCAACAAAATCAGTGCAACTTTTCATCCTTCTCGATGTGCTTTTACTGATGTGTGTTTACTGACCTGATTTTTAGTTAATTTGCACTTCTTTTGTCATAACCATAAAAGTTACAGTCCTTTTTTGTACTTGAGTAAAACAGAGGAAGGTTGGAGAAAAGCAGTGTATTTCTAATGTGTATAGCTTAACATTATCTGACTAGGAAAAGAACCAGCTCTTTTACATGCTGGATTAACTACTCAGTAGCCATAAGAAATACATTTTACAAGATAGACGTGTTTTCCTCTGGTATGCCATTCCTTAAAAATCATACATGGTTTTAAAGCAGCATGCAAATCTTGATAGAGGAATGAGAAAGTCCATTAATCTCTTGCACAAATTTTGTGCATAAAGGTGAAGGTTTATTAATAGTTCTATAAAGCTGGTAAAAATATTTATAGTATGCAGGAATATAAAAGAATTTTCATGGTGGATTTGTGGTACCTGCAAATCTCTAGATAGTATTTTTTATGTGGCTACCACTTATAATCAACTGTATGTGACATCTTTTAAAGTATTTGAAATACACCTCAGCAAAACCTGTACAATCATGCTGATCACAAATATTTCAACATTTTGTCCATTGTGGTTTTCCCAGTGATTTACCAGTAACAGAAGAGTAGACACTAACAGAGATATTTATGCACTAGTGAGTAAATACTGTAGTATTCACTTTGAAAATTCTATATTCGCTATACACTAAAGGATAATGATCCATTCTTTGAATTTTCCAAACAAATATTTTTTAGGACTTTTGTTTTTTATAGTCACTTCCGTAGATACTACTGTAAGAAACTGTACTAACTCTCTTACTCATTTAACTACAATTAAAGAGGTGTTTGGTAGTGAAGAGAGAAAATATTGTAGGTATTTGGGAGTGAAGAGACTGTTGATAGAACAAAATGAAACAAAAACTATGATGCAGATTTGGGTTGTGCTAGAAAACACAGGAATGCTCTCGTGGACTTCAGCAAGAACAGAGGAGTTTTTTGTGATTGACCACATGTAAAAAGCTCTTACTAATCCTAGAGGTTGCTGTTCCATCTGTGTTTGGTAGCTGTCCAAATTACTTCTGTAAATTAATTGCCATAGGTTTCCTATAGAAAAGAGCAGTATTTTGCTTCAGTAGTTCTTCTAAACCTACTTAGTGTGGAATTGGATGGTTTTATCAATTAGAGAAACATAGTTGCCCTTTCACATAGGATGTAGCAAGGACTGAAGATTTCCTAGGAAACATAGAAAATGGAATACAGACAAAGTGGATTTATTCAAACTTTTAAAGTCTTTGTTTCACTGAAAAACAGAATATTGTGAAAAAAAAACAACCCCGAAACTTTAATTATCAGGATGAGAAACTTAGAAACACACCTAAGTGCTATTAAAATATATGAACCCATTAAAGCCATTTCATCTAACTCGCAAAAGTCAAACAGACATTCTTTTTTTGTTTTACATGTAAAGATCCATTTCTTAGTTTTTTTAAATTAGAATTTGTTAGAAAGCAAAGGGAATGTAGATCCTCCTTTTTAAGAGGCAAAACTACACTTGTAGTTTATGTAAGAAAACAAGGTGTAACACTTTGTTTATTTTATATTTAATTTTTTGCCTTTTGGGGTATTTTTCTTATATTGTGCTGTAATGTTTTTTGATGAATTTGCTGAATGTATAGTTTAAATTTAAATGTTTTCATTTAATGATGCCTGCTAGATTCACAAATGGAAAAAAAATATATTTAGTTGGATTTCTTCCAATTTCAATTAGTTCAGCTTAAGCCACACTTTCTATTCTTAAAATATTTTAAAGCATGAAATGTATTTAATGTTAAATGTCCTGGAATTTGATGCCTCAATTCAATATTGCAGCTTCAGTATCTTCATGATTGCTGTGTAATTTAGTACAGAGGAGGCTTAGACTATTGCTTAAAATGCAAATAAGACATCATGGAGACTTTGACCTCTTCAGGAAGTAAGCCTCAGTTTAGTTTTGCAGTAAATGTTCTAGCAATGGGTTTCTTTTTCATTGGGGTACATATCCTTCCTTTCTCAGAGGTGCTTTCAGAAAGAGCCTGAATTTGAGCTTCATACCACAAAGCAGAGTACAGTAAAAAGCAAATACTTTTGAACTTCTAAAATACTGGTAGGAATTGCAGAAAGCTAAGCTACAGGTTTAAAACATTTCTATAAATAAATCAGAGGTAGTTTAGAGGGCATGTATGTGATTTTATATATGTATATGTATGTATATATATATATATGTGGCAGATGGAACATTTTATAGGAAAAGGGCCTCCTCTGAAAATAAATGAAGCTGTAGTGTGAGCAGTGTTGAGCTCTTCTGCAGTCACTGAATATCTCTGAGGTAAAGATCCTCTTGCAAGTGTCATGTTTCAGAGTTCAGATGATCTACAGTATTGGATTCTTTTTTTTTTCCTACTAGCTCAGGTTTGGGAGATGGATCATTGTTTAGCCTTATATGTGTTTCCATCACAGTGATTTTATTTATGTGTGTGTATATATAAAGAAAGTCAATAATTTCTTTTTCTTAACTGAAAAATATACAAAGTAGGATATTTATTAAAAACAATGAAAAAACACAGAAACATATTTTAAAATGTGCTAAGAGAAACAGGATTGGCCAGACCTTCTAAATTCCTGCTGACAGACCTTTCCTGTTCAGGAGAGAATGTTAATCTTCTGCTTCTTGGAAGTTTTTGCTGAGGGTCTTCTCTTCTTATTTTGGAGTGCCGAGCATGTTGTTAATGGATACTCAGCAACCTAAACCTCAGCCCTTCACTTTAAGTAATGGTTATGGTATTTATTAGTGTAAGTATTATCACAGATTATATTTAGTTGGGGGAATAATACATACAGGTTGGTAAAAAAAATAAATTGAAGTTTGTACAGCTGACATCAGAGGTAAAAATTAACATTTTTTTAATTCATGCCTTATCTTTTATCAGATTTTGAAACAGTATTTCTCCCTTAATGATGTACAGCAGATGTTTGAATATATAAAACATAGTTGAATGAGCAAAGTAGTTGCCTGCTGTTGCTCTCAAAATCTGAATACTAGACCTTTATTGGCACTGGTGATGTTCTGTTTTGGTTTTAAACAGTTTGCTCAACAATATGCTCTCAATGGCCTCTCTTTAACATAAATAAAGGAAGCTATTCTACATCAGAGTTAGATAGAGTTTTAATTTCAAGAGGAAATGCTGTGTGCGTCCCTTGACACAGACAGAGGATAACAGAAAGAGGATAATAGATAATCTCTTGTTTTCTACAAAATTGTAGGGGGTTTTTTTTTCTGTTACATTGGAAGAAACACCTAAGCACAACCTTAAATTGTAGAAATTAATATAGAATCACAGAAATTTTGCTTAACATATACATAGGTATATGTAAAACTCCACTATATATTGAGTCACTAACAATGGTATAACTGAAGAGGAATATATGTCTTGAAAATTACTCAGATTTATAACAACATCAGGAAGTAGCCTACTGTTTATGCAGATGTAGATTATAGACACTCCCATTGAAAAGACTTCATTTTCAGGCTATCCTTTAAATGCAAATGTTTTGGTTTTTTATACTCAGGAAGATATGTATAAACTCTTTCTTAAAAAGTAGTACAGGGACATAGCAGGACTTACTCATTACTAATAGATTAATTGAATGCAATACATACATTAAGAATCACAATAATTTTCTAGTGATGGTCTTCAGCACCATGGTTGTGAAGTTGAGTCCAAGATTCCTCTTGCAGTTGTCTTGTCTTGTTAGAAATGAGATAGTAGAATTTGAAGCGTCAAAAAGTAGTAGCTGAAAAACGCTTCCCATTTATAATAAGGGATTTAGTGGGCCATGAATTCTGAAGCATCTCTATTGCTTGCAGGGAACAGCATAATTTTATATAAACAGCATCTGTAACCAAAAGGAAACAGTTTTTCATGTGAATCTTATTTACATTGTGCAGTAGTTTTAGCCCCAAAATGTAATGAATAACATGTAATTGTAATAACATGTAATTCTCATGTAATAACATGTAATGAAGGCTATGAATAACAAAAATATACAGATTATGAGAATTGTTGTCAAATGGAGAGTACTGAAGGGAAATACTAATTGTATTTTAGACTAAAGTCATGGATAACAGCTGCAATCACTGAGGAAGGAAGGTTATCTGCCTCTCTAGAGTTACCTTTTTCCCCAGTTTCTTGCAATGTACCTGGTTCTAGGTATGGCTGCAACAGAGTACTAAATTGGATAGACCCTAGATGGGTCTGAGAGCAGCACTATCTTTATGGCTGACTGCATCTTTACCATGAAATCACTTTAATATTCAGTGAACTACATTTCAATATTCTTTTAGCTGTTTTATTTAGAAGCTATGCTGCATTATTCTTCATTTCTTCATGAGTCAGGCTCCATTTTATAATACATTTTGCACTTTTAAGGCCTTTTATTTTAATTTTTCCTTTTTATTGTGCCTTCCATTTCTTCTAGAATTGCTTGTTGACTTCAGGAATAAAGCTTCTAGCTCTGAGAAAGGGCCACCCATGTTTTGTGCTAGAAGTAAAGCTGAATGTTACTGACATTGCTCCACATTACTCTTAAGGAACAGCAAACTGGTAGCTATAGAATACCAGTAATTGATTGTCCCTTTTAAAGGTTTCTATTAATTTCATTTCTGTCAGGTCTTTAAATCACATCTGATTTCTTTTCGGTGTTGGGTATATCATGAAGTCAATCTTTGATTTCTAATAAGCTGGTAGACCTCAGTGGTATTTGTCTTCCTGAAATTTAAAACACTATCTCCAAGTAAGTTCACCTTTGATTTGGGATCCCAGATGACTGCAGAAAATACCATCTCTCAAGTGACTGGTATTGTTTCAATGGTGTGTTTTCTTCATGTATGCAACTTTACTAGGCAGATGAAAGAACATCTAGCAAAACAGGGGAAATAGAGTGATGTTACTAGTTAGGAAATGCAATGCTTAGAAAGAAATAAAATGAGCTTTTTGCTTGTGAAACCAAGACCTGGAGCAATGTGTACACCAGCATACAGGCACCATGTGTATATGGGTGTCCTTAGGATAGGTTGTATAACTATACAACAAATAAATAGGTAATCAGTCTTGTTATCTGTGAGGATTTCAGTTTGAAACTGGGCGGAAACACTAATTTAGTGTAGTGGTTTTGGTTCGCCGATTTTAGCATTTCTTAATTTTGAAACGTTTTTAATCAGTGAACTACTGAGTGTGGTGGGTTTAGTCCTGGCTAATCACCAGTGCACCCTCTTCCTGCTGTGAGATAGGAGGATAGAATTAGAAGACAGGCAAAGCAGGCTTAAAACTTTAAAAGGGTTTAAAGAAAAGTTTTATTAACAGCAACTAAAAGAAAAAAAAAGTAATAATCAAAACAAACTCTTCTGAATACTTCTCTTTGCAACTATTCTTTTCTCACTGTCAATGTAAAGAAACAAAACTTATAATTTCTCGTTAGTTCACTACTTATACAATAGTCTTTCTTCAGCTCACTCAGGGAGAGAAGTCTCTCTTGTTCATGTTATGGAGACTTCTCCACAAGGGAAAAAACCAGCTCTCTCGTGGCTCTCAATGTCTTCACGAGCAGCCGCCCAGGAAAAACCTGCTTTGTGAAGCTCTTCCTATTTCTACAAGCCTTCCCAGAACTGCATTTATGGGCTATGTCAGCTTTGGGGTTACTGGTTTAAAGATGAGCTGTTCAAAAGAACAAAGGTTCATATCTATTTCAAAAAATTATCTTCATCCCTGGGAACAGAGATCTTCCTCTTTCTTGGGGGCACAGAATCTCCTTTCTTTCTTTGTTCAAGCTTCTCATGGGATCACAGCTGCTTCATCATCTGCTTACTTTAGTCTGGAGACTCTTGTTCAAATCTGAACCTTTCATCTCTCTAATAGTCTCATGCCTTACAGGGAAAAAGTCTTTTCTCCATAGCTCACAAGAGGATTTCAGCTCTAAAATTAAGGCATCTTCTCATCCCTCTCATCTGGGAGATGACCCAGATCACTTCTCTTCTTGACCTCTTCTTCACTGACCTCAATGTCTTCACGTTGCTCTTTTACACGCCTTTATCTGGGTTTTTTTGGTCTCTCTTTCAAGGCAGGGTTGAAGCACTGAAAGAGTTACAAGTTGCCCGGGCCTGCAGATGGTCAGTAGCTGCGGCAGGGAGGGCTGGCGGCGTGGCTGCTCTTGGGTTCCCTCTACGTTCTACCCCAGCAGCAGGGTAGCTCTGCGCAGGCTGGAAGGCTCTCCCCTGATTTCAGCCGTGCTGGGGGAAGAGAAGAACCTGGAGCCGACCCAGGACTGCTCCTCGTGCCCAGTGGGCTCAGCTGGGCTCAGCTGGAGGGGGCTGGTGTGGAGATGAGCCAAATGCCAGCAAGGCTGGCTCCTTTCGGCCCCCATGGCACATGTTCCTTTTCCCTGTTTCCCTGTTTTTACATGTGTGTTTCACAGAGGCATGTGCAATCTGCATCACTTCCCTGAAATGCTTCCCATTTTAAACTACAACATTATCTGACCTAAAAATGTGGTTTTTAATCCCGATGTATGTTTTTGATGGTGCTTTACATCGGCTTTTAATGAGCAGTATTGTATGGTACTTGCACTATAGCTTTTTGTTGTACATAATGGGAAACAAATGTGAAGCACATTAGTATAATTAAGGAAGGGAGGAAACCCATTGATCCTTATTTGAAACTGATGATAAACATCATTCCTGCATTGCCTCAGATGATCAGATAGAAACAGAAGTCTGTTCAGATATGTTCTTTCCCCCATGTCTTTGGGTTTTGCATTTCTGAAGAACATAGTAGTAGGTGTTTGTTATTTTATTCACTGACTGGGAAGAAATCAGTGGAGAGGAGTATAGAAGCAGTGAAAGAGGAAGGAGACGTGCTATACATTCCTTAGAATCTGGAAGTACAGTGTTGAAACCACATTCATTCTTATTTGCTCCTAGGTTTTCAGAAAAAGTGACGATGGAGTGGTTGCAGCTCTTTGAAGGGAGTGGGGTTCCATATGGCCCAATCAACACCATGCAGCAAGTGTTCTCAGATCCTCAGGTTGGTCCTCACCGAGTCTCTTCTGTACATTATTAATAGTGTTTCATGAATTCTGAGTAATGATCACTCCTCCTGCCTCATTCAGACCTGACTTTGCCTACTTTAAAATAGGATTTGAGAGGTTTATGATGGATTGAGTTTCAGCCAATAGTATGTCATATTAAGAAATAAATACAGATCTTTAAATGAATGATATGCTTGGGAACTCAGATTTTGTCACAACAAATTAAACCACAGGTATTCCATGTCTCACATAGAGAGACTATATTTCAAAACTGGCTGGTAAAACAGAGAAAGAAATAGCAATATAGTATGTAATGGCATTTTATCACATAAATATGCAGAAAAGCACCTTTTTTGGGCCCCGATAGAACTAATTTTCTGTGTGGAGTGTGGGTAGCCAAAATCAATTCTGTTTGAAAACAAAGGGCAACATTTTGACTGGAAAAAGAAAAATTAAGCACAAAATCTATATAAAGAAAGAATCTTAACCTTGTCTTGGCCTGGTGGTTTCAGCAGCTGAAAATAGTTCATCTGTGTATCTATTTTAAATGCTAAATTATACACTGAATTACACCTATGCTTAATTATAAACACTATTTTTTATATTTTAGTATCTGAAGATTCATATTATGTTCATATTCCCTGATGCCTCCCCTGCTTTTTTACACTCTGGCTTTGGAGGGGTTAAAGGGCCCAAGCTAAACTGAATTATACTGTCTTGAGTACTGCAACTGAGTATTTTATGGCTATTCTAGTGTGTGATGAATCTCCTCTAAGTTGGTTTTTACTAAAGAGAATTGCAAGAAAAAACTATTGATCAATGACTGTTTTGGTTTTTTCTTCTGATTTTGTACATGTCCATGTCTGCAGTCAGAAGCGTTTGTTGTGACCGTGATTGTAGCGCTGGGAAAATAAGAGCAGGCAAAGCAATCCCTGTCATAAAAGAATATGTTTATAATAAATATGTTTGTTATAAATATTATTATATTTTAGAGGCATAAAATAATATTTGTTAGGTGACTTCAGGGAAAGAATATTTTTTTATTAAATAAATACGCTCTTTCTCCTTAAAATGATGTAGTATCATGCTGTAAAGTATGCATGGGCCAAATTTTTCACTTCATAACTTTCACAGGGATTAAGGTTGGGCTTTGAAGAACATACAGCAAGAGTATTTTACTCAGACTTGGCTCTACTTGGGGCAACATTGGAAAAATATTTTGTGCTTTTTTTTGATGCTGCGAATTTTAAGAAGTTGAGTCTACTCTGAAAGAGTCTGTTTTTAAAGCCTTTTATGTCATGGGCTATTACCTCCCAAATTGAAAAGAAGTTATCTTGGCTACCTTGCTCTTGTTAGAATTCACCTAAATAATATTTTCACATATATATTATTATAATGATATGTATGTTATTTATATATTTGTGTCAGGTTATTACTTGACACAGGTAGCCTATCTATAAAAGATATCATGGTTCTTTGCAGTTAGATATGGCATGTTTTTTGAAATATTTTCCTGTAAGGGGTATGCTAATCTCTTCCTCGTGAAACTGATTTAAAGCCTTCTTTTCTACACCCTTCTCTGAAATACATGGCACCTGGACATTGCTATTGGAAATTTAATGCCAATATTTGTGCATAGCTTCATGTTATACCTATATTTCATTTCTGAAAGAAGTGTTTTCTCACAGGTGGTTTCAGTTCAAAGAAAGCAGGGAAAAAAAACCAAACTGAGACTCTCTGGCTGGGGAAGAAGTTTATCACCTGAAGACTGTAATCTAGGTATCCTTTGTGCTATGAAATTTCAGGTTTAATAAGAGAAAACCATTACTCACCAACAAGAACATACTCTAATCACAGCAAGATTTTTCACAGAATCATAAAATATTTTGAGATGGAAACGACCTTTGTGACGTCATCTTCAACAACCCTGCAATCTGCAGGGTCTCTTCAACAAGATCAGTTTGCTCAGAAGCCACATCCAGCCTGATCTTGAATATTTTCAGGGATGGGCCATTTACCATCTATCTGGGCAACCTGTTCCAGTGTTTTCCAACCATCATTGTAAAAAACTTGAATACAGCTAATCTAAATTAACCTTTTTTCAGTTTAGAATCATTAACCCTTGTCCTATCACAACAGGTCCTGATAAAAATTCTTATAGTCCCCTATTAAGTACTGAAAGGCCACAACAGGGAATCCCTAGAGTCTTCTCTTTTCTAGGATGAACATTCCTAGTTCTCTCAGCCTTTCCTCATTGCAGAGCTGCTCCATCTAACCCCCTGATCATCTCCACTGCATTCCTCTGGACTCCTCCAATTTGCTCCTTCCTATACTGTGGACTCTAGAGCTGGACACAGCTGGGGTGGGATCTTATGAAAGTAGAGTAGAAGGAGAGGGTTTCTCTCTTGACAGCCTGGTCCCATGCAGCCTGGGACACGTTTCACTTTCTGGAACGCAAGGAAACATTTCTGGCTCATGTCCAACCTCTCATCCACCAACTCCCTGTACTTGTTCTCAGCAGGGCTGCTCTCAGTCCTGTTATGCCCCAGCTCATATTGATCCTGAGGGTTGCCTTGACCCAGATGTATAACTTTGGACTTTGCTTTGTTGAACCTTGCAATGTTCCCATGGGCCCACTTCTCAAGTATATGAGAGTCCCTCTGGATGACATCTCATCCTTCGGGTATGTCAACTGTACTACTCAGGTTGGCATCATCTGCAAACTTGCTGAGGGTGCACTTGATCCCTTTGTCTGTCATTGCTGAAGACATTAAATAGCACTGGTCCCAGTAAGCACCCCTGAGGGACATCACTTGTCACTAATATCATGTTTCACTGAGACATTGACCCATACCCTCTGGATCTGCCTATCCAACCAATTCTTCATCCACCTATTCATCAATCCACCCAGTTTCTTATGTGTAAACCTGAACCCAGGTTTTCAAGTATGAAAACTTTGTAATAATTCTTCCCAGTGCTCACATTATAATGTGGTTTTTCAGACTCCGTTTAGATCAGAAAATACAGTTCTAAGAAAGATGTCACTCAACTTGCATAAGATAACCATGCATACTGATGCTGTATGACATGTTAAATGCTTTAATTTTACATAACACTGCTTGATCATAGCACAGTTATCTGCTTCTCATTGCCATTTGCTCTCAACCATTGCAAAGAGACCAGAAAAACATCAAACCCAGTGATAGTTCCATTTCGCCCAACTCTTACATAATTCCAATAGATAATACACAGGCTTAGCTAACATCTTCCTTTTTGTGTGTTACTGTCAAGATTGGATCTAAACATTTTATTTACTTCTTTTATTGTCATTGTCTTCCCCTTTGATCTTTGGGTTTTTATATCCATAATGCAAACACCTTGCATTGTAACAATGTTAGTGACCAAGATGCACTGACTGGATGTCAGCTCAATTGTCAGTAATGCTGTAAAGGGTGCTCTAGGCTGGTACCAGATGAAGAAAATCTGGGAGAGGGCTGGAAAAATCCAAGGGCTGCTAGAAGCACATGTGAGTAAGTAGGGGGAAAGACAACAGGAGATGATTGAAATGGTCTAATGGAACTCAATTGGCTACAGGTGGCTTGTGTTTTCAAATTTTATTTTAACTAAAAGGACCACAGAGCTCAGAAGGCTGGGAGTGTCTTATATAATTCCTTCTATAAACTGAGATAAAACAACATATTTTTTGATCCCAGGACATTTCACTAATATCATTAACAGCTTCAGTTTTACTCCAAGTGAGCTGCCAAAACCCGGGAAATGTCTTACTAAGTTGGAGTGCCAGGTGATACTGTTTTTCCATGAATGGAGTTAAATGTCCACTTTTCCCACTGATTATAATCTTTTATTCATTTGTGAAGTTAAAATGAATACCACAGGCATTTGTACTGGTAAGTCAATCAGTCTGTGGAGGGATGTACATGTGTACTTGTGCGTTTATGCACAAAATGGCTGAGAGAAAAAGGAGATTAACTAGTTAAGAGAACAAATTTCTTAAAAATGTGAGGGAGAAAGGAATGTTTGTGAAAGTACTTACAAATGCTTCATAGAACAGTATAGACTCTTTTAATGAAAATTTATATAGTGAAACTTTTAAAAAGTATTTTTAAAAAATGTGCTCTTGTAACCAGGCCAAGATAGTACAAACATTAAAAGAATTCTTAAAACATCTAAAAATCTTATGAGTGACATCAGTATGGTCCCATTTTACATGCCCTGGGGAATATGTGTGTATGAAATACGTGTTTTGAAGCTTTCCAAACAAAACAAACTTAAAAGAGAATACCATTTTTAATAGAAACTATTCAAATTCTCCCGAAAGATAAAACAAAACAAAAACAGGTACGCACTGTACTGCAGCTAAGTATGCAAGAACAAAGATCTTTGCTGGTTAAGTGAGGAGACTGAAGGTGGTTTTTTTCTTCTTTAGAACATTGCCGTTGCCTTTTTTGCACTGTAATGTCTTTCAACATTCTTTGATAGAGTGTTCTTACTTTAATTAAATAGCTGGCATATACAGGAAGCACCAAAACAACCCAGAAAAAATGGGTAGTTGAATAAATTGTAATTTGGTGTTTTACTGTATTGAATCCATTCATGTTGATGAGTTTTACTATATGAATATTCTCAGCTGAAAATAAAATGAAAACCATGCAGTGGCACTTCCCCCCTGCCCCCCCAACAGTTACAGTCATACCACACAAGTTGAGTACATCAGGTGTAAGACATCATCCTGATGCATCACTTCTGAGAAATATGGGGAGGGAAATATCGGAGCTGAAATATCACAGCTGGCCCTGATTTCAGCTCCTGCCAAACACCTGCAGACTCTAAAAGGATACCATAACAAAACTCCACCCTGTGGCAAGAGGCCATCCCTTAACAACCCTTCTCTGACTTTGCATCACTATAAAAATTAATTTAACATTTTTTACTGAAACCTTAGTCTTCCTGTCCCAGAAGGCCATTACAGTTCCCTTAACCATTTCTCTGAATATGCCTCAGAAAAAAATTCACAGTAAATAGAGTTTTGAAATATCTGACAGCTAGCAATTATTTGATGTTTTGAATTTATTATTTGTAGAAACTTATGAAGGTGGTTTATTTTTTTTTCATTAACCTTCAGATTGACTCTTATTTTGGAAGTAATTTCATATGCATCCTGGCAAAAATTTCCTAGCATCTGGTAAAAGCTTCTACATTCAGTATTATGAACATATAGCACAGCAAAAGTTATAAAAGGTGTAGGATGTTTTTGTTTTGGTGGTGGTTTTTGGTTATATATTTTTTTAATATGACCATATTTTAATTGTTATTTTTTGTTGAAGTACATTTTTGTGGTGTATTAAGGGTTGTCCCAAGATGAATGAAATTATATTCTTGTTCATAATACTATAGGAAGATTTTTTACATGTAGAGGTTTCTGCAACTGAAAAGCAGCTGATTGAAGGTCTAAGGTAATATGATATTTCTGGAAGTAATTCCAAAAAGACAAGAGAGAGGAATTAAATTTTGCATGTGTCTATTAAATAAGTACTAAAACTGGTTGGAAATCTTATGATGGAATGTTTTTACATTTAAAAATGCCAATTCATTGAAAGCGAAATAACCAGATGAACAGATCTAAAATCGAACTGTACTTTGAATCAGAAGTTCAGCTGTATTCATGTCTCTCTTGCTAAGTTGAAAATGTGCGCTGCCTGGCTTTGGTGTTTCAAGACAAATTTTTACTTCAATTTTAAAATTCTGTGCAATGAGAAAACACTCCACCGCCAGCCATACCCAAGCCTTTAATTTTGCCAGGAGTAGCTCTCTTATACTGAATTACAAATCTTGTCAAGCTTTTGGCCTGTGGGAATTTTATAAAAGTGGATTCTGTTCTAAAGGGGAATGGATTAAGAAATGGAACATATTTCGAAGAAGTAAAATGGAAAATCCAATTCCAGTACAGCTTGTGATTTTCACATATACACAATTATGCAGTATATATGTAGTATGAGAGAGTTCTATATCCAGATGTTATAGTAAAATCTCAAAATGAAACAGCACTTGTATTTTTGTATGAGGAATATTGTAGCAGGAAGTGTGTTTTAAATTTTGGCTGTAGTGGAATCTCGTCCATGACTCTGCCATATTTGTACATGGCCTGCCTCTGTTACAATGACTTGTGGAGAGCTTATAGTGGAGAAGTCTTGAAAAAAATCTGTATGTTTATGTTAATGATAGGATTTTGTCTATACACACATTTAAAATACAACTACTGTCTAGACAGTACTTAGTACTTATAGACAATACTATAAGAAAAATAATAGTAAAGAAGTAGCTCAACAATTTCTATTATGAGGTTTTGGTTTTGCTTGCTGGTTGTCTGTGTAAATCTCAAATACATTGGAAACATTTCTGGTAAAATGACCTACTCATGGGGGATAAAAAGTTTCCAGAAATTAGGGTATTTTTATCATACTAACACATTCTGACGACTAGGTTTTGCCTGGGAGCTCTTCTGATCAATTTTAAAGAATTAATTCTTCCTCCAAGAGACTTGAGCAGAGAGCTGATGGTTGTGTCATGGATATGCTCTTTTCCATCCCGTGTTTTTAGGGTTAGTGGAAAGAAGCTGGCTGTTAGTAAAGAGGACTGGAGTCCCACACAGTGCATGCTTTCCCCTGCTGCCACATGTTCCCCAAGTCCTTTATGAATTTTGTGAGCCTAAAGTTGCCAGTTTGGCTTGAGGCCTAGGTAAGAAATTGTCTAACTACACTAGATCAAATGTTTGGGGTTTTTCCCTTGCTTGAATTTTGATTTCTAGAAATGCTACAATAAAAACAACACCAACATGAGAATTCACCAGCAACTTTACTGTAGACTCCAGTTCATATGCATTGTGATATTTTTAAAACAGATCATGTCTTTCTGCTGTACCAGCTTCCTGAAGCATGCAGGATAAACCTGACTGATCATTAGGAGGGCATTGAGTCTGCCTTCTGAACCAGGTTGTTTGTCAAATTCTTAATTCATTTGATTCAGAGTATAAAAAGAAGTGAAAGAGGTAAGAAGTTGCAGAAATATAGCCTCCTTTTTATAGAAGTTGGATGCCAGACAGGACTCTTCCTGCATCTGCCACACAGTTCCCACCTAGTTTTGGATAAGTCACTTCAATCAAAATATTAAAAGGTCATTTTGTGTGTTTGCCTCATGTTTTGAGTACCTGCCTTGTGATGTCACATGCAAAATATATAAGTGCTGAGTCCTCATGGATGTAAATGAAAGCGTTTAAAGTATTATTGGAGCACCTGAAAAGTGTGTTGTTAAAATAGCTGAAAAAAACGAACATAGTGGGTTTATTCTTAATTTTCTCTCTTTTGGCTTCTTAGCCATGACGTTGGAACTCAGAGGAGCAGTGTTATAAATACGCAGTAGTTATGCTTGTGTAAAGTATAACTTCTCACGTGAGAGCACCAGAGAAGTTGGGAAATTACATTTTATTGTGATGTTTATTGTTATGTGATTTAACTGATGTATATTAAAATAAGGCCTTATGAGAAATAACACCACTTTTGAACATCTTTACTGAATGATGGAGGAGCCTGACAGGAAATAAGTTGAGCGTGCACTTAGATTGCACTGCATTTTCTTTGTACAAGCAAGCAAGTGATGCTTAGGAGCAACAATTTTTCCGTGCCCTTCTAAGCGTGTATATATATGAATGGTACGTCTTTATCAAATACTGTTTTCACTGAGAAAATAATTATCAAAGTATTTGTGAGTTATGGAGAATATTAAGTTCTGAAAAAAGAGATCCATTCTCATAAAATACTCAGTTGTGTTTAAAAAGTTACGTTGCAGTCATGGCCGTTCAAGGACATGAAGAGTCACCTAGCCTTTCTGGGCATTTCCTTCTAGAAGCACACATGTCAAAAAGCCATGCTTGGCTATAAAGCAAAGAACCTGTTTTTGAAACCTCTCAGTCTTTGTTAACACCTCTCAGTGTTAGGAGTCTATAATACATGTCCCTTGTGCCTCAAACTCTTGGATTAGTTTTCTGTACTTGCAGGAGTTACACATTGGTTTCTTAATCTCACAGCTGATCAAAGTGGCATCAGTTGGTTTCAAAGAATTTGTATTTGGTGTCTCACACTACCAGAGTATGCTCAGGATAAGGCCATCAAACTTTGATCTACTGAGCTAGAGGTGTAAGTTCTGAGAAGTTCCCTACAGAGTGTGAGCCCAGCCCTCATTTCTATTTGTATAAACTGTGTAACTGTGGGGTCTGAAGAGAGGTTTTAATTAACCCAGTTGTTCCATTTATGTAAAGTTTGATGAGTGTTAAAACTCTTACATGTATGGGAAAGAAAGGAATACAAGCATATGTCTATCTCATCAAGTCTCTCAGCCTGAAGTGAGTTTATATGCTGAAGTAATTGATTTTTTAATAAGTTGATTTTTTTTTTTTTACACTGAGCATTCACTGAACCATCATCACAAAGTAATAGTGAGTTTAAATAGGAATTCTTTGCTTTCCCCACAGTATGGAAACTGTGAGACTATCTATGACTATTGGTTGCCTGACTCAAATCAAATAAGTATGTAAAATCAAGTAAGAAAACAACATTGTTTGTTTTAAAATATTTTTCTTAAGTAGATATGACTTCATTTACTAAGCAGAATCAATAAAAAAGTGTTATTTTAGATTAAATTTTGGCCATGCTTCAGTATAACTTCCTTGAACAAAGAGTTGCTTTTAATGTTTCTTACGATTTTTTTTTTTTTTCAAAATAAATGCCACCAAATTCTCTTGCAGTTCATTTGAACATAGCCTGGAGGGGTTTTTTTGTCTCTCTCAGAGGCCATAAGGGCTAGATTTTATCCTTGGTCTTTATTACTTATATTGATTACAAACTAATCTATTTATAAGTAGCATGGTAAAGCTTTGTGGTTAAGTGAGTTAAGTTTTGTAGGCATGAAAATACTACAGATATTCTGGAGAATACATATTTCAGAATCTCTCAGATGATTGTAGCTACAGATGATGATATATGTAGTCCAGCAAGGAAGAAAATAAAATGGAAAATCCAATGACAACAACAGAAATTGTGCTGGAACTGCAGAAACTGTGCAAATCAGGCTTTACTTATAATTTGGTCTTCAGGTGCTTTACCTGAGTGCTCAACTTGATTTAAAAATCTTAGCTCAAGCCATGACCCTGGCCTGTCATCCTGAAATGACAAGATTTCCCACACTCATTAGCCTAAATTCATCTTGGAGTCCCACTCACTCCTGACAAAAAAGGAGATATTTTCAGATGACATGCTGACATGTTTATTTTACACTGTAGTTATGCAATAACATTTAAAGAAAATGTGCTGTCTTAGTTTTATGCCTCTTACTAACAAGGAGAAATATCTGAGCCATGAGAAGACAAGTGTGTAGGCTGAGTAGGAGTGGGTATTTGAAGATAGAGATTTCCAACCACCACAAAAAGGCATTAGTCAGGTAAGCTTTCTCTGTCATTGCCGTTTTCTCTCTCATCTCTGAGTGGCTCATGTAGGTCTCTATTATGATTCAAGTAGACAGTTTATGAGGAAGCAGGAAGTGTTTCCTCGCTGTCCATGGCCAGTCAGGCCAGGAACACAACCATTGTTTTAAAGAATTCATTCTAAGTTTAAAACTGCCCATACCATTCAGATGTCAACCCTTGGAGCAGCCAGATACCTGCTGAAATTCTCTTCACACAATTTCAATTGGCTTGCTAGCAGCCGTAGCATTGAATTAGAACAATTTAAATCAAAAACTGTGTAATTTTGTAGTATACATTGTAAGCATAGAACCTCTGTTGAATTACATATAAATCTTGGTTAATATTGTTGATCTGGATGGTCTTAAAAACTTCAAGTCCTGCAAAACAATCTGGATTTATTGTTAATTGAAAAACTCTAAACAACAAAAAACCAGATTTTGATCAGATTTACAGACAGAACTTTGGGAGGACCCAGCTGAATTTTAATTGTTTAGGATGACACTGGAAATTCCTCATAGCTCACAGAATAAGAAAATTAAAATGAAATTATATGAAATGTCACCGCAGTGTGAAGGTAGTGTAGTAAAGGTGATTAATGGTTGTATTAAATATGAGATCCTGATTCACATGTGAGAGAAGAGAAAGAAATCAGGAATTTGAAGTCAAGTTTACAAATGGTAAGAGAAAAAATAATAAATTGAGATGCCAAGTAGATGGTATTTACACTTTGGACCCCAGTTTAATTTCTATGAAAAAACCAGTAAGTTAAAAAAATACTCCTTAAAACCAAACAAACACTGTTAAGTTACTCTCTCATGTTTTTCTACCAATGTTAGAAACATTATATTCTTCTGTGAGGAGCTGTATGGATTACTGATCAGAGAGTTTTGAGAGTCAGGCTAAGAACTTGCAAGGCCCATTTTGAGGGATTGCTATGTGTTTCCATGAGCTGGGTCTGGAGAGAAGCTTCTCCTAAACGTAGTCTGGTGCTCTCTTGGCATAGAACAGGCAATTATAATGCATTTTCCTGCAGTCCCCAAGTGCTACCCAAAGCAGACATGAACAGAAACACCATTTTGTATCTGCACATGTTGTTCTTCCAGATACTGTATTTGCACAGGTTCACAAATGAGAAAGAGAAGTTAGGATTTCCCTACTCCTTCCTGTGATGCTCAAGACACCTATTTCTCTATAAACAGTTGGTCTCTGTGCCAGTCACCACAATAACTTGTGCTTTGAGTTCAAGAAACTCTTTAAAGCAGTTATGTAATTACAGATTTTGTAAAATTCTCCTTCTTTTTCCCGATTCCCCTGAAAAAATGTGAAGTAAGAAGAATATTTACTGACAACTTGAGTGTCCAAACTACCTTCCTCTTTTCCCCCACAATTACTATGTTGTTATGGTCCCTTAGATTTAAAAGATTTAGGAATCCTCCATCTTTCCATGACTTTACTGAACTGGTTTTGGATATGTGATTTCTTCCATGTTGAAAACTGCAGTAGCAAATTGAACTGCCCATTTTTGATTCTTCTGTATACCCTGATACCAAGACATATTAACAAAATACAAATGCTTTCCTACTACTTTAATGGCACTGCTTTTCATATTCAGGTATTTTTCTAACTATTGACTCTTTGTTTTTAATATTTCCTTTAATGAAGGGAGCTTAATACAAAATCTGAAACTTGTATTTAACTGTCTGTATAATATATGTTTTCTGGATGTAGCATTTATAGCCAACTTATCCTATTGCATGGTATATTCTAGAGGGAACTCAAGTTCTGTGGATACAGTATTCTGTATTGCTTACTCTCCACCATAAACTGTTCTATTTGAAAAGAGTTATGCTTTGCATAGCAAGCCCGATTTATTGTAAGAACCTGTTGAATTTTTCAGTGTTACACATTCTTATTTTTAGGGCGTAAGAATATGCACTTAATAGGAATGCATACTTGAGCATTTCTAGGTCATGTGTTTTGAATCACAATGTATATCCTTGATATAGACTGGTATTTCTTTAAGTGCCTTTTTTTTTTTCCTTAAGGCTTAACTTCAGTAAATACATTGCTAAAACTAGTGTCAGTTATAAATATGTGTTATTAAAAGAAGGTGGCATTTAGTGTCTCCACAGTGAAATTTCAAAATATTTGGAAATTTCAGTAACGTGCTTTCACATCTTTATCCTCTGAATATGCTCTTTCAGAATCTAAAAAATGAAAATGATTCTCAGCCAAACAGCCATTATAATTGAAATTAAAGGCACAGCAAGACTAGGGCAATTGCTAATCAAGTAGTTATCTAACTTTATCCTTTATTGGAAGCAGGTTTATAAAAGTAAAAGCAAGTTATGGGTTCTTGTGACATGTTTGCTCTTCTACAAGAGTTCAATCCATGCATATTTCCTATTTTAGAGCAAAATGCAGATGTATTCATTCTCACTGTGTATGTTTAACTTCGCTTTTTAGATGAGTGATGGAAAAATAAGCATGAAATAAAAGCACATGGAGATAGTTTATATCTTCACGAGTCATCTAGGAGGGGATGTAGAAGGAAGTGTAACTGTGATTTCACAATACAAAACACTTTTTCCAAACTTCTTGGCGGTTTTAATTGAATTTTTGTTTTGAACACACCAAATTCTGTAGATACAAACCTTCTGCTGCTTCAAAAGGAAACACAAATTCACTCCTCACACTGCAGTTGTATTCTCTTGGAGATTATTGCCTTTGCATCAGTTTGGCCTTTGTCAAATCAAAGGAGCAAAAGCCAGTCTGCAATCTTAATTGTCTGACTGACCATCTAAATAACCTCAGAACATGGTGGGGGGATGGGTGGAACTGAAAAAAGTGTTTATTTAAATACAAATATGCTTTGGTTTTGGCTATGTCTGTCATTAACTGAAAATTAATACACAAGCCATGTGGATGTTGAAAAGACAACAAATTACATTAAATAGCCAGTAAGTTTGGTTTGTTAATTCAGCTTCCTTTATTTCTGATGAAACTTCCAGTAGGTAGGCCGGCCTTTAGGTGGTTGGAAAGAAACCTCAACATGAGTATTTAACATTAGATCATAAATTCATTTATAGAGGCTACTATTTTACTAGAGGGGATGTGGAGAATTTAGTGCTAATTACTCAGTCTTGACTTCTCAGCAGATCACAACAGAAGTAACAGAATTCTTAAATTTTAGGTTTTTGCAATAAAGATATTTTTCTAGATTTGTGTCAGGAATTTTTTTTACTGGTTTTTGTACACATTTTCCAATTAAACGGGAAGAAATTATGTTATACCAAAGTATAAAATTTATACATGGCAATTAAAGGCTTCAAATGTATATGTATATAGTGTAATTAGGAATTATTTTACCAATTATAGAATAAGAGAGCATTCCTCTTGCTGCAGAGGAATCTTGCCTTCTGCTCTGTGTGGTTACTTAATAAGACATCATATGAATAATAATCCCTGAAGTTTTGAATCAAAAACTGCATGTACAATGGATTGCAGCTTGATTTAACTGGACTGGAAATGATGAAAGGGGATAATGCGAGATTTGTTCTTAGAAAACCGCCATCTTCTTATTTATGCTTATGAAGTAAGTTATGATCTCCTCAAATGTATTGTGCCCCAAATTCCTGTTTCATGTTTAATTTTAGGATTTGCTCAAAGTCTCCAGGGAGGTTACAGAAAGAAATAAACATGTTTAGGGAGATTGCGGTAGCTGATAATATCCATCATGTTTTCTCTGTTTAGTGCCTGCATGTTTTAGTTGGTTGAGTTAAACAGTGAAGTTCTGATCAGTCCCCTGTACTGGAGTCACTACAGCTGTTCTCAGGAAAGTAAAAGACTAAGCATATTTGCTGACCTAACAATATTTTCTGTTACCAAAGCAAAGGATTTTTCCAAATGTGTATAGCCTCATGCTGATATGCACTTTCCCTAGCAGAGTAGTATTTGACAGATAAACATTTCTTTACTGCTTTCTTGAAAAACTGATATTATGGCCTGACTGTTGCTCCTGTTAGGAAAACATAGCTTAAAAGCAGGTTGTTGGGCTCTTGCCCTCCTTTCTTTCTTTTTTTTGCTTTTATATTCTGTGCCTTAGGATTTTGTTTCTTCAGACAGCAATTATGCTAAATAGAAAGGGACTAACTTCTTTGGTGAATCAATCACTAGAATATGGTTCTGGGAGAGATAAAATTATTTGTAATTTATATCAAATTCATAAAATAATTTTAAATATTGTCAAAAGTTTCATGTTAATAAAGTAGCAAGGAGAAATTTAAGCTTTTTAAAAAAATATACTGTACTCTGGATCAAAAGTGAGATCTGAAGAAATGTTTCCCTTCACTCAGATGGAAGCTCGCTAGCATAAATGTTATGATATTCTATTATGATTGTGGTACTATTAAGATGGGACCTTTTTCCCTTAAAGAGGAATGATGTCAGTACTGAGGTTAAATGAATCCAAGTAACCTGATCCAGTGAGCTGCCTACCAAACAGCTGAAAACTGCAAGATCCCCAGCAGCTACTTTGAACAAGTGTACCAGGAAGAGGGTCTGTCAAAGGAGTCTGGAAGTAGTTCACAGCAGAGACATACAAATGGTTGTCTTTAGTTCAATTAGAACATCTAGTTTTTATCAGATGCATGAGATCTTTTTCTTCATATTGAAAAGATCTGAGTTTGGTTATCAATTATTCCCCTGGCTTTGGTATTTAGAAACTTTAAAAGTAACGTCATGCCAAATGTAAAGTTCATCTTTTTAATAAAATCTAGCTCACTCATTGCCCCAGATATATTTATGAGCATTTTGACTTTCCATATTCTTTGGAAGGTTTGTGAGAAATTCTAGATTTTTGGTAAAATGTTACTTTTAAATCACAAATGTTTTAGGGAAAATTGATTTTTGGCTGGAAAATCTAACTTCGTAGTCCGCTTTTTGTATTGTGGACGTAATACATGCTTTTGGAACTGTTGAATTTTTAACAGCTGACTTAAACTCAGTTAAATGTCTTACACATTTGAAAACACTTGTCTGTTTTTTTTAAAATTAGTGCTGTTTTATACTGCCATAAATCAAGGTAAGCATAATGATGAGTAACAGCAAAAGGCAGAATGGGAACACCTTTATTTTTTCTATATTCTTTTTGAGGCAGAAGGTTCTTCATAGATTGGGTGAAGTTGGTTATCTCCAGTAAGTTGAGGATTCAAAACTCTAACATTAAAGTGTGGCTAAGTTCACAGCTTTGCATACAATGGCAAGAGCTGTGTTGATTTGTGCATTTTCTTGCTTTTAAACACCAGAGAATCAGTAGTTTCTGCAAAGAGTGTTCTATGAGCAGTTTAGCATTGCAGGGCTTTGGAATATGTTTTCTTGTTGCTAAATAAAATAAGTGCCAAGAAAGAGATAGCTGCAATAGAAACAATTTATGTATCTCTTTTCAAAACAAGATGGAATTTTCACCTGCTTGCACTTACTTTGGCCTTTTCCTAAACTCAAACAGCTCCAGGGAGTTGAATCTGAAAGGTGCTGAGCATTTTTTGACCCCAATCCATCAACCAGCATGCTTCTCATGCGATGTTGCACTCACACCAGTGTGATTATTCATGCTTTTTTTCTTTAGACTTTACTAGTCTATGCTTTACAATGTTTAATAGTTTCCATTTCATGATTGCATTTCATATATTCTTCCCACATAAAAGATTTTCTTTTAGTTTTTTTTGTTGGGGTTTTTTTTTTCTGTTGTGACTGGCTACCTCAAATGGTTTGCCTGTGTTCTGCATGGATGAAAAGCTAGGTGGTGTTGCTGGGTTGCCTTTTTTTTTTGGAATTGTTTGCTGTGATGTTCATCCCTATATGCCTAGACTCTTTCCCTCTGCTGGAAATAGTCTGTTCCTCTTGCTGCTATTTGCAATGCAAATTCATTGGGCCTTTTTATAGATATGTGTGTGTCTGTAAGTATATATATTGCCTATTTTTTGCAGAAAATTTCAATTTTAGCATCTAGATGCACTCATTTTTAATTCTGTGATGTGGTAGCTGATACACTACACTGTCATTTTTTTCTAGTGTATTTTATTGAGATTTTAAAAATTCTTTGGGCCAAGGGGTGTGCTTCCAGCATTCATTTGCATGCCACATTTCTCTGTAGCACAGAATACCTAGGAACAATACCAGCAATGTTAATTAAAGGATATGCATCACTGCAAAAATGTGTAAATGCCATTATAATATAGTGAAAATTCTAGCTATTGTACTATGCTTACTAGCACAAATTTATTTATCCAATTTAGTGAATTTACATATTTTTATTAATTGGAAACTTCTTTTATTTCATGCAGTGTTGCATGGATCATACAATGTAGTTTGTGAGTTCAGCCTTTATAAACCCAATGGTATGTAAAATACTGTCTGGTTCCCTGGGGTCCCTACTGGGGCCAATATTGTTTAAACTCCTCATTAATGCCTTGGACAGGGGACTGAGTGAACCTCAGCATGTTTGCAAGTGACACCAAACTGGGGAGAGGAGTTGATATGCTGGAGTGTAGCTGCTGTTCAGAGGGACTTTCACACGCTGGACACATGGTCTAGCAGGAACCTCACCAAGTCCAAGAAAAGCAAATATGGGGTCCTGCACCTGAGACAGAAAAACCTCAAGCAGCATTATAGCTTAGGGATTGACTGGATAGAATGCTGATTTACACATAAAGACTGCTTCATAGACAGCAAGCTGAACAGGAGTCAGCAGTCTGCCGTTGTGAGAAATATTAATTCCTCGTTGCACTAAGTAAGTAAATCAGAGCACCAGAAGTGCATGTTGACATGATAACAAGCAATGGGCATAAGCTGCAAAGAAAATTCTGATTAGATATAAGGAAGAAAAGTTTTGCAGTGGTTTTAGTTAGGTTTTAGATCAGATATGCTGTGAAATCCTCATCCTCAGAGATAGTCAATACATGCCTGAACAAGACCCTGTTCAAACAGCCTCTGCTTTACGAGGAAATTGGACCAGAAGACTACCAGAGGTCTGCGATGGTCTACTAATGATGTATTTAAAGTATGATTGCATTCATTGTTTCAAAGACACAGGTAGTGGCCTCTGAGTAGGCATGAAAGCTCAGTTGTATGACTATGCAAATGTTTCTTAACAGAGGATAGTTAGAGTGCAAGCAACAGTTAAAATGGAGAAGGTAGAGGACTGTCAATGTTTCAGTAGTTTAGAGGCGTGTTCAAGCTGGAATTTCAGCTGGTCTATTTTTTTTCTTTTTACTGGTATCACTTCTGCCTTTTTCTGCAGTGGATGATTTTTTTACACTAAGAAATTGGATCAGTTTGCCAGCACCTTCAGAATAAAGAGAAAGAGATTTCCCCACCCAAGAGATATATTTCTGAATAACTCTTGTTTTTTAAGTCTAAAGGAAAAAGAAGAAAAGGAGGGAAGAAGTGGTTTTTAGAGTCCACTGTATTAGGAAAAAAAGTTAAAGGGAAAAAAAAAAAAAAAAAAGGGGCATAAACCAGACGGTTTTATTTAAAGAATCCAGAGCTGATAAGGGAAAAAAATGTAGATACAACACACAGACTGCAAATGCAGTTCTCATGATTTAAATCTGGAAGGCTGTACAGTACATCTGTTTAACATCTTGCAATTTCAAGAACTGTGCCTTGAAAACCTTCTGTCACAGTGACACATGAAATAAAAGGTTATGTTATGACTTTCAGATGCAAACCTGTAAAAGCTTTATCTAACAGCATACCATCTTTTATTAACCCATTGCTGCTGCTCACCCATAATACTCTTTTTCCAGTGATTTTGTGAGAAATTCTACTGTATAAATGTCAACTCTACAACAACAATTTTGTACTTGCATTAAATTATTTACTTGTTGTATGTAAATGGAAAATTTACTTCTCTGTGTCTCCTCATCTGTTTTCTCTATTGCTGTTGTTATTCAGCTATATATTTTTTTTTATTAAAGAAGTTGAACTGATTATTTCTGTCATAAACTTTGAGAACAATTAGAGTGGCTCAGAATAATTTCAACAGTATCAAGATTTATGATGCCATAAGGGATAAAATACTAGAATGGCTTAAAGATAGTATTCTTTATACAGAGCTCTGATTTTAAGACTAAGAAGTTAAAATAAATAAGAGTAGAATGGTTGCCTGCTCATTAATTTTTGGTACTTCTGCACTGAGTCAAAGAGAAATGAGCTATTTTATCCCCCAGAAATGCTTCATACCCTTCCATATCAGATGGTACAAACTTCCATCTAAACATAATGATTGAAGTCTGGTGGTTCCAAAAGTAGAGTCTGGAGGTTGATCATAATGTTTGTCAGTTCTGTATTTTTTCAGAGTGACCTTGGTTAAATTATTCAGTTAGGTAGTGCTATGTTTTCCATACTTACGAAATATGGAGAGTAATATTTACCTTGCTGAAACATTCTTTATTCACTATCTGCCAAACACTTTAGAGGTCTTTGGCTGAAATCTCAAGGAGTACTGCTATTTAATATGTTGAAGTGTGATTTGTTGATTTTCTTTACAAGGCACAGATGGTCCCCAAGAAACAATGGGGATTTCTTTACCTCGAGGAGCTGATGCCATGCATACAGCAGAAACATCACAACAGTGAGCTCTGCTGTATGACCTACACTGAGTGGGTGTGTGAAAGAGAGAGAGAGATAGCATTTCCTTCATAGACATACACACCCACTGACCCAGACTAGGGAAGAATCTGCTTTGCAGAAGGTTTGCTTCAAGGGATTTTCCACATGTATTTTATTATGTTAAAGCTGATAGTGGTGACAAGTTGCACATTAAGTAACTGTTTCTTCAAAAATGTCCTGTTTATATTCTCTTTAGGAAAAGTGATGTAATACTGAGTTTCTCAGATAAACAGAGTCATTTGGTTATACAGTACGTTACTATTGCATATGAACCTTGCTCTCATCTGCCCCATACCTATTCCTTTTAGGCCTCTGGCTTTGTACAATGATTACTTGCATGTTTAGGGACAAATGTATTCATATTCACTAAGTTAGTAGCCAGTGGTTTTCACCAGGGAAATAAGTTTAGTATTAGTATGCTGTTAGTAATTTGGTTTCAAAAATATCGGCAAGGACTTCAACATAAGAGTCAGTGAAACATGTGGTCCTAATCATTCTCTTAAGAAGGAGACATGGTCTATTTTCCATTAGCAATGGTGCTTACAGCAAATGAATAAATATAGAATGAAATTTACATGTGTATTATAACTTTAGTGTGTGTGTGCATTCAAAGATGCATGTGTATGCTTAGGCATACTCCCAGTGAGTGTAAAATGATGACTGCTGTAACAGAGCCAGCCTTGGAGAACAACTTGGTTGGTAGATGAATTGGAAAATGCCGCTGCTTACAAATTAATTTCCCCCCCCCTTCCCCAAGCAGTAAAGTTCAAAATGTACATTTGCATCATGTAATTGGCATGAAAGAGCTGCAGTAAAATCCTTGTAACGGTGTTTGTCTTCTAATACAGCCCTTACTCAGGGTTCATAATGACAGAATTGCAGCCCCTACCCCTTGCAATATGCTGTTTCAGTACACAGAGACCCCCTTTAGCGGGACTGGCCACGCAGAGTATGGCACTGGGAAATGGAAGTAGAGAGAACTGCCCTACGTGGTAGGAGCTGTTTTATCCCATTGCATCTTGATGCTACCGAGAGTCTTTCTGTTGATGCCTTACCCACTTCCCTCTTAGAAGAATTGCCATAAGAGGGTATATTGACAGGCAGAAATTGAGTCTTGCTTCTCCCTTGCCTTTTTGCAACCTTCCCACTGCTGTGCCTGGAGCCTTCCAATGGCAGAGGAGCAAAGCAGAGCCCTATTCTGCATTCCTCATTGTTAGGTTCCTGTGGGACTTTAAAGCTGGGGCCTGGATTTATTTCCACTTTCTCTGGTTTTAGTTAACTTTGTCATTCTTGACCCTCTATCATGTACAAGATAAAAACCAAGGGAGAAAGCACTGCTTGGTTCTGCCTTAAGCATATTTTGAGTAGACCAGGTGTGAAGTAGAATGTAAACTACAACTTTTTTAGTGAAGAATTCTGCCTCAGCTTTTCCCCCTGTATTTGTTTCTGAGGTAGCCTGTTCAAGGATGACTGATAATATTCCTCTCCTGATGCCACCATGAGCAGCATCTAACCTACAGATGTACATATAGATTGGGATGGCAAAATGCCTATGAAAGGAGACATCACTCCATCATTTTCTTCTAGGCTTGGTAATGTCTGTGTTGTAACATCAGTCTTGGTAATTTCTTTGTTTTTTAAATTGTGTATATCACTACCTTGATAATTGCTAACTGGGAACTGTCTTAATAGTATATTTCAAAGATAAGAATTCACACTGATGAATGCTAAAATTTAATTCACAGAATTTTGGAAGTTTTAGAATAAAGGAAATTATCTTTCTTTCATAAGCACTGAAGCTGCTTCATATTTGACTAAAAGTAAATCCATGAAATGGGTTTGCTTATATTTTAATTTATTATTATAGTACACTATTTTTGGGGGGGTTTTTGGTGGTTGGAATAAAGAGACAGAGTGCTTTTCAATTTTTTTTTTTTTTTTTTTTTTAAGAAATGCAAGTTAACTAAACTTAAATTGTGGCTTAAAAGAAGAGATCAATTTTTCAGGTACCAATGTGAATTTTTGTCATTTTTTCCTCTCTTGTGAGCTTTTCATTGGAGATTTAATGGCATGCTGAATCTGACATCCTTGCAGTGGCCAGCCCCAAGGCTGCAATATAAAAAGAAAAATTAGGGTCCACTGCTTATGTTGTGACTCCCTGTCTAAAACAGAGTTTTTGGCACAGATTCTAAGTTGTGTAATGGGCCTTGTTTTGCTGTGGAGTTTTCCCTTTCCTTTACACGTACTGTATTTTGCCTAAGGGCTAACTCAAGCATTTTTTCACTTTGAACTTGTTATTTGAGAATCTTCACTGCTGCAGTGTAGTGAATTTTAAATGTGAAAAGCAATAATAGATAATATATCCTTACATGGGTGCCATATATAGTACAGTGCCACGACTGTCAACTCAATGTTTACCTACTTCTTAATACTTGAGTTTCAGCTTTGGGGAAGCAATTTCAATGTATGTCAGTTCTATGTTAGATCAAACAAATTGTAGAGACACCATACACCCTGGTCAGGTACTATTTTTCCCTGAGATAGTTTAAAGACAAGATGTTTCGCTGCACTGGGAGCTTCACTGTGGACCTGTGCTCCCTCTGTCACATTTTGGAGGCTGAAGTCATTGGTACCTTAAACATTCTGTAATTTCTGCTAATATATTTATGTAAAGTCCTGCATCTGTCACTTTTGGCACTGGTTGCAGATTATCAAGATAAATCTCTCCCGTTTCCTCTGACACTTGCTGTATTGTCATCACTGATCCCCAGGCTTGTGTGTTATTCATGGTCTTGTTTTCAGATGAAGGAGGACATTAATTCACAAAAGTAAATGTGTTCGTATAAGCTTCACTCAAATCAACATTTTCCATTTAAGAAAACAGCTTGGGCAAGTCCATAACTTCAACAGGACTTTCAGCATGTACTTAAAATACTTAAATGTTTAACTGGAAAGGCATGGACTAAGTCTTTCCTGAATCAGAGCCATAATTTCTGAAGTCAGTTACACAACCTATTGCAGAATATGCTTTGACAGATGGATTTAGGTAATGTGAAAGCCATAGAAAGACATCTTTGGGGGGATGTTGTTATTTCTTCTTATATTTCATTTTTTCCCCTGTGTTCATCCTGGGAATAGCAATTACTACTGCTTACTTTTTTATATCTATTATGTGTACATATATATGTGTTTATATGTGTCTAATTATCTGTGTGGGTATATATATATAAGTAAATGTCTCTATTTGCCTTTTATTATTAGGACTTGCTAGGTGCTATAGCAGAATTTTTTTTCCTTTGCTGCTGAGTATAAGAATGTACAGGGTGTTAATGAAGCCATAATAATAATAAAAAAAAGAATCGTTATTGTGTCATCTTTTCGAAAGAGTAAGACTTGATGTAGAAGCCTTACATGTTCTACACAGCTTGCTGCCAGTGTCTCATTTGAGTATCTATCCAAGGTTATACTATCTGTTGCTGGACAAACTGGAGAAAAGGATCAATAAAAAGTGAAGCTATACAGGAAGGTATACAGGAGGAAATGTGAACTGTTATCAGTCCTAGGTGCTTGGTACAAATACGTCTTCATATATATTTGTCCCTGAAATTTAGAAGATTCAGGTGGTAAGTAGTCTGTGGAAGAGCAAAACATGTTCATCTAAATATCCACTGAGTTAAGGTAGCTCAAAGAGGTATTTGAAAGAGGCTGAGTACCTTCAGAAATGAGCTTCAGAGGGAAAGGTGATGGTTTTATATAGATGAACTAAGAAAATTAGTTTGAAGAAAATACATTGGCAGTCCCTGCTAAAGTCAGTAGGAGGTGACAACACCCTGTTTCTCAAAATTAGACCACAGTGTTGCAGATTAAAAGACAGACACATTCAGAGAAAAGATGCTTCAGTGCAAATACTCCATGTGGGCAACATGTTGTTGCCCTTAAGATCTTTGCTACCATAAGTAAAAATTTAAAAGGAGGGAAATGCTTATAGTAAAGTATATTACTCCTGTTATAGGACATGTTTTATCCACGGTTCCAAAAGATGCAGTTCCCTTCACCATTTTTCTGCTTTTGACATGCAGACAGTAAGCAATATTTCAATTTACTTTACCTAGTTGGTATTCAGATTACAGTTATTAAAGAGCATCAAAAGACAAGGTCATTTCTGCTGTTGATCAGTGCCATTGGATAACACTGACCACATGGGAAGTGCAGCTGTCCCAGCTGGTGGTGAGAGCAGAACAGGTGTTTGTACTCAGCACCTCACTTTCCCCTCAGAGGAGTTAGATTGTTTTCTTGTATCTAGAATGGTATGTACAAAAGTCACAAAAAGGAGGAAAAATTACCTTGTACTGCAATTGTGTCAATCTTAAATTTAAGAACACCTTTTTCTTGGTCATGGTTGTGAACTCAGAAACCAAATTTTTAAAGCTTCCAAGATGAAGTCATATTGAGAAGTCATACAGTATTCCTAAGTAACCAAAAATATGGCAGTTACCATAGACGATTTCAAGGACAAATCTGAAAGTACATAGTGTACTAATTTTTCTAGTGATCAAATGTTTGTTCACAGTTTCCCACTTGACTGTTCTTACACCTATGTTTGATATAAGTGTATACTTTAAAATGAAATAATCAGTTCTATAATTTATCCATTCCCTAACATTTCTTATAAGTGCATCTCAAAGCTTTTTTGCTGAAGAGATAAGTAAGTGTCAGTTTCCCTATATACAGGAAATGGAAGCAGTGGGGCACTGAACTGGCTTTACATCAGTTGTATGGTAGTCAGGACAAGAAATGTTATCTCTTGTGTTATGGTAAAATATTGCTTAATTTCTTCTGCAGTTTAAAGATACTGAGAAAGTAGAGGATATTTCAAAGTTTTCTTTGCTGGTGTGGGTTTTTTTTCGTTTTGTTTGGATTTTTTCCTACAATGTGACCAGTATTTAAACTAGCAAGGGTAAACTGCTGTGAACTAGAATTGTGTTTTGCTGATTGATTGTTAGTGTAGTAAAACATGGTGATTTCAGTTTGGGGTTTACCATTTATTTTTAAGTTTTCTTGCATCTGAAGCTTGAAGCAAAACAAGAGAGTATTAAAAAAATTGGCAGAAAGAGTGATTGGGGAATAAAAATACCCAAGCCTTGCTCAACTTTATAGTATACCTTTCTGTTGGAAAAAGAAAATGCAAGCAGTATGCAAGTGAATCAAGACTATTCAGCAGAGAATTGTGTTCTTGGTTCATGTCATTAAGGAAATGAAGAGAGAGAGTGTGTTGTGACAACTCTGTCAAGCAGTGATTGATTTTAAACTGTTTTTTTACATTTTGTTTTATTCTTCTACTGTATTTGAATTTAGACTTTCAAATCTGCTTTCCTATGAAAACCACTTTCTCAAAGAGTGGAGTTGACTGTCTAACTCTGGACTGAAATGAGAAACCTCTGCTTGACTTTTTGTTAATACATCACACAGTGCTGAGATGATGGTCCTGTCCAGCTGGAAGTATTCAGTTCATTGTTCATCCATCGCGATCAGGATGTGTCATGGGGGTTGCCCTGTTTGTTCTAGTTTTGCTTCACTCCTTTTGCCTGCATGGTTTAATAATTTTAAAGGCATGAATGATAACCAGGACTTCATCCTAATACATATGTCTGTGCAATGTTTTTATCAGTAACAGTCTTTTAGGGAGAGGAGAGGAGAACATACCTCATTTTGAATCATAGTCCAGCTTCCACTGGGTTTGCATCCTGCTCCCTTTTGTTCTCCCAGCTATCTTATTTTTTTCCTTTCTTGGGGGGTTTCTTTTCCAGCTTAACCATGCAGACAGATCTTTACTGCATGCTGTGTAGGGGACTGTGGAATCTGATGGATTATGCATACATCTATCCAGGAATATTATAGGTTCCAATTCAGTTTTGAGGATGATGTACTGTTTGACATTAGAAAATTCACTTAACAGTGCATCCTAAAAGGTAAAAAGATGTGTCAGTTAACATAAAAAAGAACATATTGAAGTTAATTTATGATGAGATGCTAACTGAATACATGTAAGTTTAGAAATTTTTGTGTTGTGATGGGAGGAAATGTAAAATAAATGCTAAGCATGATTCTAGGGTCATACTATTAACCATGTACCACTGTTAGAATATTATTAGTCTTCTCTGTGTTTTTTTCTATGTGTTACCTAACATTTTGAGCAACTGGAATGCAATAATATTATCCTTTGTGATTAACAACTTCTGTGAAATATGGTTTTCTCTTTGGAAAATAGATACAGTGCTTCATCTCTATGTTATGTTTTTAGAAGTTATACTTACATATTGATTAATATGTGTATATACTACTACAGTATTATATAAAATTTGTGTCAAAAAAGAAGATACTAATTTCTTGAATGAAGGCTTCTCAAATTCACTAGAAAGGGGATTAGTTAGTGTGGTGTAGGTTTGGTTGGGGTTTTTTTTGATTTTGGTTTTTTTTTTTGGAATAGCTGTCTTTGTCTCATTCTTCTTATAATTTTTTTCATTTTTATTAAGTAAACACTTTTTTAGGAAGTATGAAAATGATTACTTTCCATTTTATGCAAAAGTTAGATCAGAGAGCACATACTGGTCTTACGTAATTTGATTCCCAAATTTATTTTCTCTGCAAAGTACTGCTGGTAAAACCAAAATTTACAGCCAATGTAAATGAGCTTTTTCCTCTACAATGGATATCTATGATAAATCCTGGCTTTTGGAAGGTTTTCGATGAGATTTTGGTATTAACAGTTTGAACAATGTCCTGTATGTGTTCACTAGCTGGATAAGAGAAAAGAAAGGAAGCAGTGCACAGTTGCATACTGAGTAAGAAAACAGAGGGAAAGAAAACTGTACAAATTAAAAATGTGTGGCTTGTGCCAATTTTTTTGTGACAGTTTAAATGTATTATTGATCACTAGCACAGATTTAGAACTTAGTTCTTAGCCAAACATTGTATAGAATAATTATGTTAGCAAAAGTGCAAATTATTAAATGTTTCTAGCAATTTGTAGATGTAACACATAAATAAACTTCAGTGGTAATCTTTTTGACCTTTTACTTTACCAGTTGCTTTAAACCTTCAGACTTTAAACCTTTAGATTTGATTTATTTTCTTTGTGTTTTTGGAAGAGGAGCTTAACCTACTGCCCTAGTGTACTTAATTAGTAGTAAATAGCTTTTGTTATGCTTTGTAATATTACATAGCAATGAACAGAAAGAGGAGGGACATTGTGGGTAAACATAAATAAATAAGGAAGTGATTAGATTATATGAAAATTATTTCGATTCTGGTGGAAATTTCTGTAATCTGCTAATAGTAGTAAGTACAATTTAATTACTAATGCCAAAAAAGAAGGCTGAATAAGGAAGGGAGGGAATCTTTCTACTTGTAACCACTTACAATTTTCTAAAAGCTATCCATATGGGTCCACTTGGTCTGGACTTATAGGCGAGTTGGTCTCTAGCCAGATACTCCATCTCCTTGAGCTTGCACCTCTCTATAGAGCTCTAATGTTCCCCTGAAGAGTACTTTTTTTTTTTTTTTAAACTCTCTAATTTAGATTTGGCAGTTGAAGCATGATGGCGATTGAATGTTTTGGGAATGAGCAATAAATAAAGCTTTAAAACTTCCATTGTTTTGTCTCTCAGTTGCTGTGCTATGCTGTTGCATAAGCATCTGTAGGCTAATGTAGTGGAAATAAGATTGAATTGCATCTGCTAAGGTCACATTTTGGTTAAGATTTCTTTCCTTTTTTTCCCCCCTCAGAATCTTCAACTATCCTCATTTGTATCATAAATAGAGAAATATAAAGGAGGAGTGCTTTATTTTATGAGCCAATGTTCAACAAGGAATTGGTTGAATGAAGAAGGTAGTTTGGCTAATTTGAACAACATATTTGTAATGAAATATGATTTCCCCACCCTCTTCCCTCCTCCAAATGAATACCATGTAATCCTCCTCTCTTCCTGCACCATGGTAACCTGTTGTTGGGCCTCTGCCTGTTCAATGCTTGTTATACACATCAGATGGCTCTTTCAAGCTGTGCAACCCCAATAAACCTCAGAGATCTGTGCATTTCTGTCAAACCAGTCTAACAAGGCAAAAAGCTACTACCTTGTGGAAAATACGAGGTTATCTCCAAGGTGGTAGTGTGCTCTTCACCCTCTTGTGGTGCTTTGAAAGCAGCAAAGGAGAGCATGTGGGGTTTTTTTGGACTGTATGGACTAAAGGTAGATGGGTCACAGACTCACAGCCAATAGCCTGGTCCTGATACTGGGATTCTAACAATGACAGGAGTTTGCAGAGTACAGAGCCAAGGCAGAGAGAAATCACATGTAGATGACTGTAGAGGATGTTGACTTTGAGTGTCTACATGAAAAACTGGAAGTTTTGTGGTTTGTGTTGTCTTCTACTCTCTTGCACAGTGTAGTTTTCTTATGTAGATATCCAAAACCTGAAAAATGCTGAAATGACATTAAATCTGCAAAGCAATACACACAAAAATTTAGTGTTCAACTAAAATAAGATCACAAAACTGGGCACATGCAAAATAACTGATACTCAGTAATCTCTAAACTGTTTATCTGTAGATTCACCTGAAGAAACCCAGAAATACCCCTTAAAAAGTAAAAATTGATTTTATCTGATTCAGACTCAAGACTGAAATTGGGAATAACCAGCCTCTATCCTTATTCTCTGGAATACTCTAGTGTATTTATTCAACCCCCAAAAGGGGGTTAAGTATTGTTATTTTATCATTATTAAAAGTTTGGATTATGTTAGAAAATGTTTGGATTCTATAAAGTTTATAAAATCATACTGGAAATTTCATAATGTACTTTCTTGTAAAGCATCTGACCTTTTCTTCTTCTGATTGTGCTTTAACAACCGTTCTTATAGTATTCTGGGAATGATCTTTTTTGTTTTATTTAGAAGCAGGAAATGTATCTTATTTTGAAGGAGCAATGATTACATTTTTTGAAATTTCAGAAACAAGTTCAAATTAAGGTTTGACTGAGAATTTTTCTTTTTTCTTTTCAGGACTCTAGCTCATTGGAAACACAATTTGGAGCAAATTATGGCAGCAGGGGAATACAAACTGTCCCGCAATATAGGGAGGATAGGTCAAATACATGCTACTGCATTCCCTCATGCACTGTGCAGACAAATGCAGCCTTCATCCTTCCCACCCTTTCTATCTCTCAACTAGATACTACCCAAGGGCAGTGTGTTCTCAATGCTTTGCTGTGTTTCTTCTTCAGCCAGCATTGCCTGTGCTTTCATAGTTTGATTGTGGCATCTCTTCTGCTTTTAGCCACTGTGGACCGCAGAGTGTTCTAAGCCTCTTGAGGTTAATTATATGTACAGCTACAAATCCTGCTAGAGACTAAATCTGCTTTGAGTTAAAAACTTTGGAATTTTTTTTTTTCTGACAAAAAATCCATTGGCAAAAGAAGTGACAGTAAAACTTCATAAGTGTTTCATTCTAGCGTGCGATGTGGATGCTTTTATTCTCAAAGGCAGCCATTTTTGTGGTTTTCCTTTCAAAGGGACTAGTTTTCCTTTCAAAGGGATTAAGTGGAACAATATAAAGATGTACTCTTTGAAGTAAGCTGAGGGAGCTACTGATCAGAAACTGCTTTTGGTGTTTTGCCACTTGCCAACCTTATTCCTCAAGCCCTAAATCTTTGATAGCATACCATGCTCCATCTTTGTTAAGGAAAAAATTTAATTTATTTCATTGACCTCAGAAGGTTTTGCCACCTAGGGGCTTGACACTACTTTCATTAGCACTACCTACTGGTACTGACCAAGTGGGTTGGGTGAAGGCTTCAGCTATGTCAGTGAAGGACATCTGGTCACCTACCTGTCACTAAAGTGTATTTAGTCTTAATTGTTGAAATAGTAGTGGTGAGGTGTAGGGCAGGAAAACAACAGGACTGGTAAGTGTGAAACATCTGATATGCTGTCAGGTTGAATTGATATTTCCTTTATTTCAAGACTAAAGGAAAATGGTATCCCCTGTAATTTTATCGTCTTTGTGCTTGATTATATATTTAGGGAAATAATATGTCATTCTCCTAATAGTTTCCACTGATTTTATATTCTTGTCTGTATGTGGAAGGACCTGTGATAAATCAAGAGACCAATTAATTTTCACTTCACGGTTTTAAAATTGCCTAGGAAAAGATGGATTGATGGATATAGGCAATCACTGGTGAATAGATGAGGAAAAAAAAGCCACATTTAAACGTGATCCAAGGACTCAGAAAATCTCCAGCTTTACTGACTAATCTCTGCACATAAATAAGCTTTTGTTAAAGCCCAAGGCTGCTAGGTAAAAACTGAAGAATCTGATAGATTGGTTATATAGTTGTCAGAATAGATGACTGTGGAGACAAACAGGCACACCAAACCTCTCCCCTGGAGAGGTGTCCCTTGAATGGGCTGTGATAAGATCATCTCAATTCTCCTGGATTGGGAAATCCTCCTTAGTAATGGTGAGAGCCCAGCACCCAGCATGCTTTAGGGTCCCATGCAGATTTGTTGTAATCCATTGGTTTTAGCCCCTTTGTACCACCCTCGCTTTTCCCCATAAAAACCCCAGTTTCTGCCCTGTTTGGGAGGGAGCTGTCTGTCCCTGGTTCCCTTGGCAGGGTTGCTGGAATAAGGCCTTATCCTGCAGAACCACCACACAACACTCCTGTCTCTTTGTCCCTGCCTGGGGGTATCTCGCAAGGCAGAGCTGGAATCACTAAGAGCTGAAATCACTGCTAAGAGCTGACTGCTTGCAGCCACGGGCTGCCTGATCCTTGCTGAGGTTACCTGGTGGCTGCAGGACAGCCTGAGACCACTAGAAAGTTGTCTCCTGCGGGACCTCTCTCTGGGAAGGTTGCAGGGTCCAGGTCGAGCCATCAGACCCCCGACTGGCCGTCACAACAGATGACTGTAGACTTGGAACTGAAACATTTTAGCAGTCCGTTAGCCATTTTATTGTTCTTGAATTCAGAGAAAAAGCAATTAAGTGACAAATACACTAAGAATATTTCTTTAAATGTAAGAGTTTTGTTTTACACTTTGGAAATGGCTTTGAAGAATTCTAGGATCAGGTTTACTTTATGGGTTCCTGGACTCTATACTATCCTCACAGGGCTTTAGTTTTTCATTTCTAGTTGCAAAATCTTCTACCTTCTTTTTTCTTAACTGAGAACCTTCCAGTTCAACATTAAGCAAAGTGACTAACATGCTTCACAAGTTTTTTGTCATTTATCTTCTGTTAAGGAAGAGATTGATGCCTTAAGAATAATGTACAGTTTAATATTTTTGATTTTGGATGTGTTTATTTTACTTCAGCTGTATATCGAGACAGTAAGGCCAAAGAATTTTGTTTAACATGTATTAGAAAGTGGTGAAAAATGTTAAGTTCTGCAGGGTGGCTAGCTTCCATTGACACCTTTGAAAACTTCATGTTATAACTCTAATTCTTCATGTCTTCTGTCCCTTTTAGTTCAAGGTCAAATTGTGCTGAATACTCCTTCAGTGCAAGAAATTTGTAGAGCTTGGTATAGATCTTGGGACAATCTAGAGCAATGGAAACCCATGGCTTTTGTGTTACAAATCCAAGATGAGAAAAAGTATAATTCCAAATATAATTTAGATGCTGCTTTATGCTTAGAGATGTGATCACAAGTTGTGGAGCTGACTCAACATCCAGTTGTTTGGAGTTGGTTCTGCTTCTCTAAATGCCAATGCAGTTTTTTCAGCAAGCTTTACATAACAAGTACCATGGGATTCTTCCCAGAAGGTCCCCAAAGAGGACAATGCAGAGGACAATGTAGACTACCCCGGTAGTCTGGGGTTGCAGTTGTACTCATTACCTTCTTCCTCCTTGCAGGAGGCTGGACATCATGACTTCATGATCACTGCAGCCAAGGCTGCCTCCTCACTTCACATCTCCAGCCAGGCCCTCCTTTTTTGTTTGAGCTGTGCATCATTCCTTGTTGGTTCTTCTACCACCTGTATCAGAAAGGCATTGAGTGTGCTTTCCAGGAACCTTCTGGAATGTTTGTGCTTTGCTGTGTGACTTCTCCAGCAAATATCGGGATGGTTGAGGTCCCCCATAAGAAGCAGGGTCTGTGTCTGTGAGGCTGCTTCCAGTTGTCTGCAAAAGGCCTCATCCACTTCCTCTTCCTGATCAGGCAGCTTGTAACAGGTAGCAACTGTGGCACCCTCATTAGTCTGCACTTCAATGGTAATCCAGAAACTCTTGAGAAGTTAATCATCCTCCCTAAGGTGAAGCTCCATACATTCCAGGAGTTCCTTTATGCAAACGGCAGATCCACCACCATGTCTTTATGTCCCGTCTTTCCTAAAAGCATTTAGCCTTGCATTACAATCATGCAAGATGTCCCCCCATGTCTCTGTAAACGTGATGAGATGAAGCCCCGTGACTGCACACAGATCTCCAAATCTTCCTGTTTGTTTCCCATACTATGTGCATTGGTATACAGACACTTCTGAGAGGTGTTCAAACATGCTCGTTTTCCAGGAGGGTGCATAACTATTGCATAAGATGCCTCTTTGCAAACTGGGAGTGGATCATGGAGCTATTTGTTTCCCCTGAATTACCATTGCCCTACTGGCTATTGCCAGAATCTTTTTAACTCAGTGCTAGTACAGGATTCTGAATGGATCATTTTCAGTGATGGATTTGTACAGAAAATGTGGATGATCAGACCTTCCCCTCCACCATATTGCTGCAATGAAGGTGATACTTTCTTCAACATAAAACAGGAGGGCAAAGCTAAGCAATAGCAAAACTTCTCCTAAGAATGTGTATTTTCCAAGTATCTATGGACACGGAGCTTCATTTAACATAAGTAACACCAAGGCAATCATTGACTTTGTAACTGGCTTTGAGGGACAGGATCTGAAATCAATAGATTTCAGGCTATTGTTTTGAAAAGGTGAAATTGGATTTAATTCACATAGAGCCTGCTTTTACTTTTGTTTGAGTTTTGACTGAAATAATTTTTGTCAGTGAAAACTCTATTTTTGACAATTTAAAATTTTTTCTAATGGAAAATGTAATTGTTATGAGAAACTTCCACCAGTATGTAAGCTTCCCCACACTCTTTCCTAGTAATTTTTCCAAGCACTTGTAAATTAAAAACTTTACTCCAAAATCAGAGAATCTAAAAAGTCATCTATCAGAGATTATAGATGCTAATGTTCCACTCCCTCACGTGTGGTAAGCAAAGCATTCCTTCAGATAGTCATGATAAATCTGTATATCACCCTGCTACACAAGTCAAAATAAGTGAAAGCAGATGGGATATTATTGTGTCCCACCTCAAGTCAATGTTAAAGATCCAGTTGATCTATTGATGCTTTTTTGTGCCTTAAAGTGTGTTTCTGTATCTGTTGCTCTCTGAACAGTGAAGAATTTATGAAATCAATTTAGGGATAAAATAAAACTAGTCAACATTTTATTCAACACTATTCACTAAGGGATGGCATGCTAAAAGTAGCCTCAAGTAGCTTTATTTAATGGCACAGCAATACCAAGTGAAGCTTTGCTGACAGGTGTGACACTACAGCTCATGCTATGTATGACATGAAAAACTAGAAAATGCCTTTTAACAGATAAGGGGCTGTCCCTTCATGGTCATCTTAAGCAACTTGATTTCAGAGGACTTGCTTTTAGTTCATATTGTATACTGTATATATTTTGTAGATGTTGTACAATATGTTTTTATTGTGGTCCAGAAAAATATTTTTGTGAAATTCCCTATATCAATTTTTTCCTTCCAATTAATCTCATAAAATATTGATCATCATCTTTATATTATGTCCTTTTTAGGCCCTTTTTAGCCTTGACTTTATTCTATTTTTGACAAATTACAATAGATAATCAGAGTTTGCATGATAGGTGGTGGGTTAGGAGCTGTGAATGAAACAGCATTCAAAACAAAGAGATTAAAGGGGAGGGTCAGGAGAATGGGGGAAGAGGTGTTCCTTGCAAACTTTGTTGGCCATTTTGTAAATATTTTGTTGTTGTAATAAAAATGGCTTCTATAGATATAATAGTGGATCTTAAATCAACATGTTCTTCTAGAGGAGAGGTAGACACTGTGAAATTTTATCCTAAATTACTTGCTACTCAAGAGGTGACCTCTAAAGCTAAAAGTTTCTGTCTTACTTCTTTTTAAAGTGCTATGCTGTTGCCAGTTAACCAGATTTATACTGTTGGAAACTACAGCTATTCTGTTCTATTGCTTCTGCAATTGAAATTTGTTTATTGTAATCATAGTTTTAGTTCAGCTGAGATTGTTTTTGATAATATTAATGCATAAAGGCATATATTTCCTTAATTTTTAACTAATAAAAAAAAAATTCTTAATTTTCCATCCTGTCTGTTGTGTCCTGGAGGCAGGAGCAAAAGAATTTTCAGATCTTTTATTTAAGTAGCAGAGAGACGGAACTTTGTTTACCTGTTTTTTTAAAAAGTTAATTTTGCAGGTATTTTGACTATATCCACAAACTGTTCATGTTTGCCTTTTCAGAATGTGATTATTGCTCATAAAAGCAGTTTTAATTGAATACTTATGTCATGAATGGCTTGTAGCATGCTTAAAACGACATGCCTCTATTTATATGACTATAGTTTATTTTTTAGAGCTCCCTGTATAACAATACGGGGAAATTACTAAAGGATTTTTGCTATTCAGCTGGGTGATTTTAAAAGATATTGCTGTTATACTGGACTATTGGCATTGCTTCTTAGGAATAAAAAGTTAAGAAAATTATCCCTTCTCCCTTTCAAACAAAGCTGCACCTAAAAAGGTCACAAAAGGAAACACACAATTCAAATAATCTCCTTGTTGTATCTAAGATTAACTTGGACACAGATGGTTCAATTTATAGTTTGATCTGGCATAATATATACATTTAACAAAATCCTGTTTTGCATTGCTTCTATAAACACGAACGTCTGATAAAAGTGTACTGGCTTTTCTGCCATCAACTTGAATCAGAAACCTCTGAGCCAGTGCTTAGAAAGCAGGACTCTGACGTTCAGAGACCTAAGTAAACTCTTTTAGCCTTTGGCTGCACCTTTTCTTAGCCTTATGCCTGACTTTAAAAAGGCAAATTCATTTGTGGTTTTCTCAATTTCAGCTGCTGTGGATAATTATTAGGCTTTGTTCTTGCTGCATTTAAAGGCTAAATTATTCAATGCTGTTCATTACAGCTCATTTCCGGGCCACACTGTAGTCAATAGATTTCTGAGATACTATCTGAGAAATCACTGACATTGTTCATATACCAAAACTAAAATGTTTATGCCGCCCTGCTGTTTGCCAGGTGTTAGCCCACCTGTCTGTAAAGGGAAATGGCTTTGGCATGATCAGGATCTTCATGGAAGCTCATGACCAAGCAGTCTTTGTCTTTTCTTTGTGGAGAGTTTTCCCTTTATATGCAAATAGCATTATTTAAAAAAAAAAAAAATTGCTTTCTCGGAATCACTGATTTCACTCAGAGATCAGCTAATTTTTATATTCCACAGGTGAAGTTTTCTCACTTCTGATTGTGTATTTCCCAGAAAATTCTGATCACAAGAAATTATAGTAGCTTTATTTTGGAAAATAATAAGTGTATACTCTGCTATTTTCAGCCAGTTATCCTAAAGAAACCAGGCACAATAACCAGAATACTTGACAGACATTCAGTGAATTCTGAAAATGTGGAGGATCATACACAGTGTCTTGAATTTATCTTCACAGTTTAGTTGGCACTGGCAACAAGGAGCTGAATAGTGCTGTACAAGGAGGCTTTTGTATGTTTATATGCCTGTCTGTGAACTGACTTCTGTTATTTCCAAAGTTGGAGGATTGAATTTTGCAAGTTTCTTAGTCTTTGTAGGTCAGTTCAGCTTGGTAGTTATTACATGGGTAGTAAGTGCAGAATTGTTCTTCTATTCCCTTAGCTAGGAAATGACCGTGGCATTTATGAAAATTTAAACAACAGTCACAGCTCTAAAGGGAAATGAAGTGAACAACAAATTAGTAACTAATGAAAGAATTATCATGAACTTAACTCAAAGATTAAAAGCTTGAATCTGGAAGTGACAGATTCATGTAGTGATATAATACCATGCTTACTTAGATGGGGGAGGGTCAGGGCGGGGAATAAAAGAAGGAAAAATATTTCCCATGTTGTTGTTCTTGCACGAGAGGTTTCCAGTTGTGGTGGTTGCTTCCCTCATGCATAAGGACTTTGACTCCGTGTATCAGAAGGTTTAAGATAGTTTTATTATGACTGGCTCCATGTTTCAGGCCGAGGCTTAATGCCTTGTACAATGCAGCCTGGTACAATGCTGCCATACAATCTTAGTACAACCTCAGTACAATGCTTTCTTCTCAGTGCTTAGTATAAGAATGCCTAGACCTCAGTGATAAAGCTCTCAATATCATTGGTTGAAAGAGAGATAAAGAGAGAGACCCATATCTCCATAGTGTGGAGCAGGGTAGAAAAACAACAGGTGTTATTTTGAGAATACAGGGATTGTTTATAAATCTGCTGTTGGGAAAGCAAGAGCTTTTTCCTTGGGAAGAAGAACCTTAGCAGGCGTGCTGCTGGGAAATTCAGAAATCCAAATTATGAATACTACATTCCCATTCTTGGCAGAATGTAGAAGTACTACTTTTAGTGGTACTCCATTGCATTTCTATGAAGCTTGCTTAAAAGGCAAAACTAAAAGTAAAAAGTCCCACAACTTACTCCTGTATTGATAAGGCATGAGTTGAGTGAGATTAACCCATCTGGTTGGAACATGGTGCTTATCACACCAAGGTTGTGTGATGTGGGTTCCTCCATGCCTGTATTGACCAGTCACTTAACAGTTGGACCTGTGGGTCCCTTCAGCTCAGAATATTCTGTGATTCTGTAAATTCACTGTCTGGCTTTTAAAACTCCACATATATGATGAGCCTTCTGAATTTCCCAGCCTCACACAGGCAGGAGTAGTGCAGGTAGCAGCCCAGGCCCACTCAGTTCAAGGTTTTGAAGAAGGGTGGTGGTGGTAGTCTGCTATGCTGCTTGGAGGCTTGGAATTAGTCCATCTGTTCACCTTCCTCATCTGTTTGCTCTGCCAAGTCCAGATCCAGCTGTGACATGCACAACTGGTGTGGTTGGTCCAGGCCCTGCATGTGAAGAGCTCAATTAACAGATGTGCAGACAGCCATCAGGATGCCTGGCAGGCTGACCAGGAGGAGGGACTTTGGAAGCTGAGGCTGGAGAAGATAGTCTAAGAAGTTCCAGGAGAGAATTTATTTTTTGTTAATAAATGTTGCTGATTTTTCTATGTAGCCTTTGAAAAATGAGGGTGGCCTTATATTTGAAGTTGCCTTATATTTGGTTTGGTATGGTAGTTCTGGCTAGATCCATGAGAATGGCCAGAGTCTATAAGGATAAACCACAATGAGGTGGAGAAGAAAGCATCCAAAGTTTGTTTTGGCAGAAATTGGTTAATTAACTCTTTTTTGCACTACACAAGACCTTAACTTGGCTAACCTTGCTATCTTTGTTAAATATTTGGCTTCCCAGGAGTAAATCTGGATGAAATGTCTTAGTATTGTTTAACTCATTTTTTCACAGTGAAAGCACAAAAATTGTGCAATCACATATATTGGACTGAAGAAATATGTAAATTTGCATTTTCCCATGAAACTCTCTTTTCCAGCAAGAAGAAAATCTACAGATAGAATTACAGGTTTTAGGTCCTATATTGAGGGAAATTAAACTATTTTATTTGTTAGGCCCTGTCAGTCCCAAAACTGGAACACAGATTCAAACAGCAAAAGCTGAGAGTGATAGATTAATGATAATGTTTTATGAACATTGATACAAGAGCAACAAGTCAAGGCCTATTGGCAGTTAGGATTTTTCCTTTTGTCCCCTTTTCTTTCCCTCAGGGAATTTTCTCCCATTTGTTGCCTAAGAGATAGGAATGACCGGTACTGAAGAGACAAAGGACGTGGCTGGGAGAAGGATGCATTTGGCCACCCTTCTAGCTGGGGGGCTTTCTCTTGGGAAGCACAGAGATACTGAGCGATTTTGGCTGGGAGGTCAGGCGAATGGGCTCAGTTCCTTGCTCCCTCTCAGGATCAGAGGGGAATGGTCGAGTTGCTGCTACCGCAGGGAGGATTCCCTGGCACCATGGAGTCCAGCTCTTTACTGCTTCTCCTACAGTGAGTGAGCCTTTGCTCCTAGGAGCAGCCATTTCACTGGAACTGTCGGTTCTCGCTTTGAGGGGTAATGCCTCGGCTAGCTCGGGACCCCAGCCATTCCGACCAGCACAAAAGTAAAAGAGGAGGGACGCTCCTTCTTCTCGGGACCAGAGTCCAACCGCTTTAATGTAGAACAAACTCTGGGAAGAGAAAGAGAGCGATTTGCCTCGAGGCAGGAGATTTTAAACACGGGGGAGGAAGGGAACTGCAGCCAGTGGGATAGAACTGAGAGGAGAAGGGAGGGACCGACCCGCGGGAGACCAACACCACAGATTTGGGAGGGGGAGTACAGAACAAACCATTTTGATACAAAACAAACTACCCATGCAAATTCATAGTTAAATGAACTACTCAGTGCAATACAGCATGGAACCTTTTTTTTGTGTTTCAACACCTGATCTCACTGGAAAGAACCCTCACCATCTACTGGGGTGCTGCAGGGGAAAACCCAGGACCCCAACCCTCTCCTCTCCTTTTCTGAGGGAGCGTCTCCTGGCTGTTTGGGGGAGTGCAGCTGCCACTGTCCAGCCTCGCTCTTTTATGCTGCTGCTTCGGGGTTTTGGATACCCTGTGGCTCCTGCTATGGCTGCGGAGTTTCTGCTGCATTTTGCTTGCCACCCTGGGGCCTGCTCTCCTCTGCCGTTCCAGCCTGATGCTCCAAGGTTCCTGCTACAGGCCATTTTGCCATCCAGAGGGGCACCAGGACCTGCTCCCCCCCGTGAGTTTCTAAAGGAAGGCCCTTTTCTCTCTCTCCCGCCGGCTGTGCCGCCATTACCCACATGGGGAGAGGCAGCTGAGCTCGCGCCACAGCGCCCCCTGCAGCTGCGGGGGAATCATCGCACCTGCCCTGCCCGGCCGGGAGCCACCAGCGCCCCTGCTGGCTGTGACCGTAACTGCACCGAAGGGGAACGCGCCACAGCCGAGAGAAGGTGTCACCGGGTTTGTGCTGCTGTTTGGTGTCGCTGCCACTGTTGTTGTCGTTTGTCTTGTTACATAGATACTAGTAAAGAACTGTTATTCCTTTTCCAATATTATATACACATTTCTGGTATTTTATATATATATGTATCTATGTTTGTATGTATATGTTCTGATACACAGGGCCTGAAAGCCCCGTAATTTCAAAGTTGTAGTAATTTGGAGGGAAGGGGGTCATATTCTCTATTCCAAGGGAGGTTCCCCCCTTCCTTGGCAGACACCTGTCTTTCAGATCAAGACAAGGCCCTCCTCAGTGTCTCAAATAGATTACTTGTTTCAAATAGCCCACATATTCTTCCAACTGCAGCAGCTGTTGTTAGATTCACATTAACTAATATCTCTTTGGTTATGTGTTAGATGATTGAAATACATGTATTGAGGTTTATGGCAGTATTTTCTGACTGTAAAAAGTCTTTCATGGGGAAAAATATGATTCTGAGCAATCAAATGGGCTAAAAGTGTTTATGGAAAACCTCGAAGATACAGGAGATTATAGGCTTAGAGATTCGACAGTTTTCTTCTCATTAATATATTGGATTGTTTAACTTTGACACACAGTAGACTTAAGTAGGTTCAAGGTCTATTCTTCTTTCCAAATATAGGAATGAACCAATGAAGGCATCAGAATAATTTAAATAAAGTCAATGGTACAAGGGGAAATTAACAGCAATTCTCTGTCTCAACATACAGTTGTAGAGGTAGTTTACAAAAATCATTCAGTCAACTCGGTTCATTTTAAATTATGTCTGTTAAAAATAGAGGTGCACTCTGAGTAAAAAAAAAAACAGAAAAATTAGTTTTTAAGTAATCTATGGGTTCTTAGAGGTAGAGAGTGTAATTAAGATTTTATCAAAAGGTAATTCATTAGTGATTCAATTTAAAAGATATAACTAGGGTATGGTTCCTCTGGCCTGTCTTGTTACCGTAGCTATGTTGAGAAACAAAAGAGCTGCCCCTTATGTCATGGATTTTTGTGGTATAAAGGAAAGTATTGGGTGGTAAAATTTTCAATTTCCAGATCTATGGCAGTCAAGTGTTTTTCTGTTATTTTTCTAATGGACTTCTACACCCATCCCCCCATCCTCTCACACCCGCTACCCATTGCACTATGAAGTTGTAAAGCTTAAACTTTGAACATGATTTTTCCAAGCACAAGATGAGGAATAAAGCAGTGCTGCTGGTCAGCATTGTAAAGCTTTTAGCATTACCTTTTACAGTGAGTAGAAGTTCAAGTAGCTGTGTAGTGTTGTATGTATTGTACATAGGCATAAATTATCAATCCATTGCTATCTTGCTATAAAGCTGAACAATCTTCACCTAGATTATGCATTATTGATTCAGTTTTTTTTTTTTTAATGCTCTATGTATTATAAAGAATTTTCAGTAAAACTGAATGCAGTGATGTAAGCATAGAATTTGTTATACAAATGAACAAACTGTTCTGGCAATACTCACTCTTGGTTGCAAATGTAAAGGTAATGAATGACCACTATAGTTTATTTCCCATCTGGTTTTAACAGTCTGTTTCTTTTTTATTTTCTAAAATGGGCCTCTATTTAGCAAGTTTTTACTTTGGTAATTAATGAAGCACTATCATTTTCATTGTTATTGTGCTGCCATGCTTAGGACAGCATCTTGAGTCAAAGCCAAAGATAGCTTTGAATAATTTGGTATGAAGGTACTAATGAGCTCTGCAGACATTTCAAATACAGTTTTTCCATTTTCAACCAGGTGTGGCTTAATCCACTCTTATTTTTCCCATAAGCAATGTGGTGTCCAATATATAACTTTTTCCTCATACTCCAAAAAATGTTTCCAAAAGGCTAAAATCATGCCTTTTGCAATAGAGAAGAGACTTTGCTGACTTCTCTTTTCCTAATGCTAGATTACTGTCCATTTCCACCCTGAAATTTGATGGACTGAAAATATTTTTTCCTGAAAATCTCAGATCATGAACTATACTAGTTTGTAATTCTGATTTATGTGTATGTTTACTACCCTTAAAAACTTTATGAATCAAAGTAAAAAAGCTCCTTCTAGAAGGTTAACACTCAAGGATAATTTTTCTAAATTCTAGCTGCAACTGAGAATAAATTACATTTTGATATCAAAGAAAGAAATTATGGATTGAATAACATAGGGAAAGCATTGAAGTAATTGTAAGTGAATTTATCAGGAATGAATTTCTCTTGATTGATATGCTAAATGGAAGCATGTAGCACAGTAAAAAGGTCTTGAATAAATCTTGGTAATATTTGCTTCTGCTTCTTAAGAGAATGTGTACATGTTACACTGTTCATTTGTTTGCAGCCATACATGTTTAAACTGTAAACTTTGTCTGCTAACATCTCTGTGCACATATCACAAGAGTTCTGTTCTTTGCCCCAGCCACCAGGAAAAAGGGTGTGAGCTTTTGCCTCAATATTTTTGACTCATTCCAAGAAACATTATTTTGTCAGCCCTGATTGCCAGAAAGTGTTGGTTCTGCTATTTAAAGCAGTTAGCAAGTTTTTTTTTCTAAATTGGTATATAGTCAGTATCTTATACTAGTTCAGCATGCCCTTTGTAGGGCATGTTCATTTTTTTCAGAAAACATTCAAGCTACAGGTTTGCTTCCCTAAGATGTCACCCAAACTCATTCTATGGTTTTATTTCCCATGTGGCAATTCTATGACATTCATCATGGTATTCAGTCCATGAAGGGTGATGAAGTTTGAGTTTCCATTTTTCTCTCGGGGAAGTCCATAGGTTTTACTTCAGATTAAAATTGTGAGCCTCCACGTGTCCTCTTGGTATAAACAAATAATCCCCAAAGCACCTGCATCTGCTAAAAATACCTCATTGAAGCAATCAAGACCACAAATCCTTTGATAATGCAGTAAAGAGGATGGCTACCCCGTGGATATTTCCTTGCAGATGTTTCCTTTAATACAGTCATTTGAAGGACTAAATGTAGTGGAGAAGTTTCTTTCATTCTGTTACTACTAGCCAAGGTGTCTATCCAAAATGAGAAATGCTTCATTAAAAGGACTGCATGTACAGGTATCTTAAGGGTACTTGAGAATCTTCTTAAGGACCCCTGTATACCAAGAAACAGTTTTTTAAAATCAGCTATCTGTCTTGAATAAAAAGAATTCCCACCCAAAGGGAAAAAACCTCACATAATGATTATTTTGTGTTACTGCCATAATTCATGGAGTTTTTCCCATAGATAAAAGGTACACATATTGGAGTTCAAGGTGACATGTTTTTTCTGTCTTTCTGGTTCCTATTATCACTGATAACAGAATAACATGCTGTTTCTTCAGGTTTGGTTTTGTTTGGTTAACAGAAGCACAAGAAATTAACCACAAAATCTAAAAAAGGAAGTTTAAATGTATTTTTTATAGGAGCGGATCTGTAATAAAAACAATAAAACCCAGTGTTTAAGCTTTATAGAAATAATTTAATGACCAGCTGCAGCAATAAACACCTTTCCATTTTGATTGGGTCTTAACTCCTCCATCCAGTGATTAATTGCTCCATGAAAGACAAACATATTACATTATACCTTAAGTGTAACATCCTGTTTTAAAGATTCCACTAGTGCAGTTTAAATGTTTTTGATCCTGTTCAGACTTTAAAAAGGTATTTTGAGGATCCTCCATTTATTATTACTTGTTGCAGCTAATCATGACCCAGGCAATAACTGGCCAGTATTTTGTGTCTCATATACAACTTTGTAATTTTTGTATTTTATTTGTATTTTGTGTCTCATATACAACTTTAGCCTTACTTGTGTTTGTATTCATCTTAGAGAGAGAGTAATATTGTGGTGCCACAACTTTTTTTTTTGAAACACCATGGAAACTAGAGTATAGAGATTGCATTTTATTTAAATTGTGGGGAAAATTAGCACTTCTTAATAGTTATGTCACTGGCTCCTATGCAGTATGGAGCATGCACTATTATTAAAGTCATACTCATTACAGATAACAAAACAACCACTAACACAGTGATTTTAAAATATTTTGGATATAAGCTAGATTTTAGCTGATGATCTAAGAGGGAAATAATGATAGTGAAATCTCTAATTTATCTACTCCCTTTCTTACACAATTAGGCTTCCTTTCCTGAGGAAGCATGAAAATCAGACTATGTGACACTAGCAGCAAGAAATCTGGAGTGCATTTGCTACAGCAAATGTTGTACCTGTATCAGAAACAAGAACTTCATTTGGGTTTTTTTTTAATGGCATTTTATTTCACTTTGTGTTGCCACCTCCATTTAAGAGCATTATCTTGAATTCCTTTGCAGGATCATAGAAGGGTTGACGTTGAAAGGGACTTTTTGAGCTCCTCTGGTCCAATCCCTGTGTTAAAGAAGTGTCACCTACAGTCAGTTTCCCTGCATAATGTCTTGGTGGACTTGAATATATCCATTAGAGGTGGTAAAGCCCAAATCCTGTTTCAATGCCCAGTCACTGTCACAGTAAAAAAGTGTTTCTTGATGTTCAGACAGCACATCCTCTTTGTACCCATTGTCTCTTTTCTGTCACTGGGCACCACTGAAAAGAACCCATCATTCTTTTCTTTATAGGAAGGGAGGGTCCTTCAGGGATTTATATCCATTGATAGCATTCACCCTGATATGACTTCTCTCCAGACTAAACAATTGCAGCACCCTCAATCTTTTCTCATATGAGGGGTACTCCAGTCCCTTAATCATCAAAGCAGTCCTTTGGTGGACCTGGTCTTAAATAGCTCCATATCAGATTTTATTAAATTTTATTTTATTTTATTTTATTTTACACTGAAAGTATTGTTCTGGGGATATGTCTTTCATGTAAAATCAGCACAATCTAGCAATTATTCCTTTAATGGTTTCTCTGATGAGCCAGAGAAACAATAGATTCTTGGATGGGAGCAGGGTACAGGCAGGTCTGGGGATAATTTCTTCCTTTTCCTAGTATGTTATCATAAAATGGCCTGGGTTGGAAGGAACCTTAAAGATCATCTAATTACAGCCCCACACTGTGCACAGGGATACCTTGTACTAGACCAACTTGATCTGAGCTTCATCCTGCCTGGTCTTGAACACCTCCAGCGATGGGCCACAACTTCTCTGGGTAACCTGTTCCAGTGCCTCACCACCCTCACAATAAAGAATTTTTCCTTGTATCTAACATAAACCTACTCGCAGTTTTAAGCCATTCTTCCTTTTTCTGTCACTATATACTCTTGTAAAAAGTCCCTCTCCATCTTTTTTTTAGGTACTGGATGGCAGCATTTACATCACCCAGAAGCTGCATTAGCTTCTCCAGGTTGAACAAAGCCAATTCTCTCAGCCTTTCTTCATAGGGGACGTGCCCCAACCTTCTAATCATCTTGGGGATCCTCCTCTGGACTTGCTCCAACAGGTCAATGTCCTCCCTGTGCTGGGGTCCCCAAAGCTGGACCCAGTACTCTGGGTGAGGTCTCACCAGAGAGGAGCAGAGGGACAGAATTCCCTCCTCACCCTGTTGCCCATGCTGCTTTGGAGGCAGCCCAGGACAAGTTTGTCTCTCTGGGCTGTGAGTGCACATGGCTGGGTCATGTCCAGCCTCTCATCCACCAGCACCCCCAGGTCCTTCTCCCCAAGGCTGCTCTTGATCTGTTCCTCCCCCAGCCTGTGTTGGTACTGGGGGTTGCCCCAACCCAGGTGCAGCACCTTGCTCTTGGTCTTGTGAAACCTCATGAGATTCCCATGGGCCCACTTGAGCTTGCCCAGGTCCCTCTGGATGGCATCCCCTCCTTCAGGCGTGGCAACTGCACCACTCAGCTTGGTGTCATTGGCAAATGTGCTGAGGGTGCACTCGATCCTTTTGTCTGTGTCATTAACGAAGATATTAAATGGCACTGGTCCCAGTACACACTCCTGAGTGACACCACTTGTCACTGGTGCCGACTGGGACTCTGAGCCCTTGACCTCTACTCTCTGGGTGAGACTGTTTCAAGTAAGGGACATGTCAGTTGTTAATGCATGTTCCTTTGCTAAGCCAGTAGTCTGCTTGCTTGCTGGGTTTTCTGATAGCCACCCCAGAACCCAGAGTGAGTGGAACTTGAAATATATGTTTGTGAACTCAGAGAAATGAGGTGCTAATATCAAGATCCGTAGCAGCTGGCTGACAGCATCCTGCTGGAAGCAAAAGGTACCAATTTTGTAGAGTAAGATATCCAGAGAAATCTAGAGCTAGTGTTTAGTAACCATCCTGTTAAAAGACAGTTATAGTCACTTTGGCCACTGGGAGAAATAGGTTAGATTGAGATAAATCTTTCTACTAATTTCATGATCTAAAAGGAAAGACTTGACTAATCTAATTTAAATTGCAACTAGGTGAAATTAACCATGTTAAAGCTTGTGTAGTCTATAGTAAAGGTAATTTAAAGTAAAAATCAGATTCTTTATGCCTTGAGGTACAAGATCTTTAGAGCCAAAATCAAACATTAGGTTGAATACTCTTCATCACTGGGCTTTATTGTACTTGTACTTTATTGTACTGACATAGGTATTGCTATTTGTTTGCTTAATTAAGCCATACAAACATGAATTGAGGTGTTTAATTAGACTGTTCAGTTTAGGTATTCAAAAGGGAAAACCTCAATCAAGCATTTAAATGATGTTAAAGACAATGGGTTAAACTATTTCTTGTCATTCTCTTGTACTTGGTGACAAATCTGTCTGCATTTGAGTCAAGTACAATGGTGAACTACTCAGCTTTAGTAATTATCAAGGGAATAGCTGTCAGATATTTAGCTACTTCTTAAAAGCAGTTGTTGTTAACACCTGTTTATTGGTTCACATCACAAGTGCAACATTATTAGGGATTTCTAAAAAGAGGAGCAACCTGAAACTTTCAGTTTTAACAGTGGAAAAGTGTAGTTTAAATTTGCATACAAGAAGATGGAAAACAACCAAAAATACAATTAAAGTGATAAAAATTCAATAGAAAAATATGTGAAGTCAAACAAAAATAATTTAAAGTCAGGATACCAGGTAAAATTCTCTCAAGCTTTCAATTTTTTTGTAGGGGTTTGTTTAAATATTATTTAGATAAAATTTTCACACATGATTTGGTGGATGAAATATGAAAATATGGTATCTTTTTGTGGTGGTAAACACAAATTTTATTTAAAACTTGTGTCTTCCATTACTTATATGACACTTTGTAGGTATCTTTATTTTTATTTCTCTATTTTCTGTAGAGATCGAAGCAGTAAAACCAATCTAAAACTCTGTATATGCGATCTTATCATATTACGAACTTTATAATCTGAATCCATGTGGTTAGAGATCAGCAAGACATGCATGGGACAGCATGTACAGCAAGTGGGACTCAACTCCTGTGTTCACCTAATTTAGCTCTTCGTGTTCTAGATGTGGAAATACGTCTGTGCAGACAGCATGATGTTAGGAAATCAATTTACTGAGTTTCAATATACATTTGTATTACAAGCACAAATGATCCTGCAGGATACGTTATCCTCTGTCAAAGCAGGGTTAAAATAGATTTTCCATGCTCGATTTTCCTCATGCTGTGTGCTAGATCCTAGACCTTTAGGATTATATCTTGTTTTTCAGACTTTTCCTTGAAATGGTTCTATTTCAATCTGATTTTTTTATGTTTCCCTTTTCAACTGAGTTATAATGTAAAAAATCAGCTACTTTCAAATTAACCAAAAACATGAGGCCTGTGCTAGAATTTTGACCATAACAGAGAAGACTTAGATTTAAGATGTGTTCATGTTTACATACACCATAAATATTTTGATCCTTGTTATTATTCTTTTCTTGGGTGCTAGTCATTTTTCTGCCTTATATACTTTGCACAGGGTATTAAGGGTAATATACTCTTGAAAAAGTGGTTTTTTAAGTTCAAGTATTTCAGTAGTTCTCATTACTATAAACATGCCTGAACTTGTATCCATTGATTATTCCTGTGCAAAGTCATGGTGGAATCATCCATTTAATAGTATACAGTGAGAGCAGTGCAAAAACAGGTATAGTTTTGAACTGATATGGAAAAACTGCTAAAAATAAATGCTCATCACATCAAGAATTCTCTTAAGTAGTGCACAGAGTAGTTGAAAATATAAATTGACAACAATCAATTTAGAGAGCTTTCAAGATAACTTCTACTTGTCCATTTTAATATCAGCTGCCACAGTGTGTAGTGTGACAGGGCTGCGTGTCAGCCAGCTTGTTGCCTGCCCCCAAAGCAACTGGTGAAGGACTGGCCCGGTCCCCTGAGGCTTTCCCGGGAATCCTCAGGAAGCTAGGAGGGAAAAAAAATGATCACATAATCTTTCAGTTCCCAGCTTCCGGGTAAGTGGGGGCAGAAAAACAACCCAACAAATGCCTAAAGATTTCTGACTTTGTCCAGGACTATGGGTGTCCTTTTCCCTCTACTATTTATTTACATTCAGTAAAACTCAAATGTGTCTTAGGAAGTGGGCCAGTTACTGTTGTATTGAAGAATATTATTAGTCCATCTGATGGTTTGGAAGCAGACAACCCCCTCTCCTCCTTCACTCCCTTCGTGATGCACCTGGCCAGTTGTGCAATGCTACCCAATGAACAGCTGCAAACAATGAGGAAATTGTGCTCATAAGAAGTAGCGCAGGATCTGATGGTTATTATCTGGGGAAAAACTGAAGCATTAGGGAGTTGTTTCTTGCCAGGATTTTTTTTCCCGAATTGAAAAAGTTGACTCTGTGTAGAGTTAAACACTTTTTATCTTCTCTGTTTATGACTTTGTGTAACTGGTTTCTTTAGAGGTACTCAGTTTCCCCATCATTTCCTCTTCCCCTTCTCTTTTTCCCTCTCCTGCTCTCTCCTTCATAATCCATCTGGGAGGATTAAGGATTTTACAACTGAAAAATATCTATGCATTGGAAGAGCTATTTATAGTATGATGGGTAACTTTTCCTAGCAGTAATGTTTGTCTGCATTGGTGTTACCCATATTTGTCTACATGCGTATATTGATGAGAATTAGCATTTGGACTACATTTTACAGAGAGTGTGTGTATGTAGCAAGTATTTCATATAGTCTTTCAAGACATTCCCATTTACTGAATGTCCATCCTACAAACATCCTGTAGTACCTTTTTAAAAAAACCAAAAAAACCAAGAAACAAAAAATCACAAGAAAACCCAACACAAAACTAAAATGGAGAGTCAAGACTTATTATTGAAGTTTATTAAGTTTATTGAAGTTTAGCTAATAACGTAAACAATTCCATCTATGAAGGGAAGTCAGTTTTTTGGGCTTGAGAAAATTAACAGAAACTTCTAAACTCTGGTGTTGTTCTAATTTGAGAAAGCCTGCTATTCTTCACAACCCGAATTAGGCATATCCCTCTGGAAGAGCAGTCAAAAGAATTAATATAAATAATGAACCTAATGAATAATTTTCTTTGATATCTATGAAATTTGTATATTGAGTCATGTCTTCAGTCTGGTAGAGTCCTTTAAACAAATTCAATTCAGAGTGGCTAGGCAGGAGTTTTGGAAGTAACTAGCAGTATTTTTAGCACTCTATGTGAAAGTTGCCAGTTTTTTAACAGTTTCTATTGATTTAGATGCTATCAAGGGACATATAGCAATCACTATCAGTTTATAAACTCATTATTTTAGTGCCTGTTTCCCTATAGACCTTCCTGTTTCATATGAACATGATCCAACTGGAATACTCCATCACAGTTTTATTTTTCACATTGAAATAATTGTTACCAACTGACTACACTTCTATACTGGCATAAGAAAGTTAAACTCTTTCTGAATTGATAGTATGTCTGTTATAATACAAAAAAATGTGTACATTGTTCTGTATGGAAATATGCAAAAAGATCATCTTATAAAATCTGTTATAGCTGAAAGAGTTTTCAGGAATGGACAAAACAAGTGATGAGTAGCAGGCATGATTCATCATCTATTTAGCAATGGTCATGGTAAAAAAAATCTACTAGAATCACTTTAAATACAACTAATTTTCTCAGTTCTTCATCTTGAAATAGTCTACAGACCCAATCCAACAGAAAGCTGCAAAAAAAATTACAGCGAAATTACATCTCACCTCTTTCTGCAATGAGGAGGAGAGGAGAGTACTTGTGATGTTCTGAAGCTAATGGCTGAGGCACCATTTAATGAGCATTCAGCCTTTTCCTGAAGATCTTGATGTTGTGCTTACAGGCTAAATTTCAGTGAATTTGCTTTTTCTTGTGACTTGTGAACCTGAATGTAGCCAGTCCTGAAAAAACTATGAACACTTTACTTGGCAATTTGCACTGAATCTGACATTTTTAGTCATAATTATGGCTGCTAGTTCACAATATCTGAAAGTGTTCCTTAAAAAAAGCAGACTTCCTTGGAATACCTCCAGATGCCTTCAGAATTGGAATTTCTGATCAGATCAGCAGAATCCATGAGCATCTTGCTGTGACCAAGGAAGCAAGAAAACCTGAAATCAAGCATCCCAAGCCTTTCTCTGTTGACGTGATGTGATTTAGACCAGTCACAGAGAAAGCATTTGAAGCCTTGAGGAAATTCTGGCTTACCACATAGCTGATGAAAAGTAATGAGACCATCTGGCCTTCATAATAACTGAAATCATCTATGCCAGCTTCAGAGAAGACAACATTCCGTCATTCCTAAGCATGCCTAGCTGATTTTGGAGAAGTATACATTCCATGCCAATGCCCTCATAAATTCATAAATTGTATCTGTGCTTTTTCTTATCTCACCTCATGTTCTGTCTCTTTGTTTTAGCAAGATTGCAGAGTACTTGATCAGAACTCACTCTCTGCAGTATCTTGATTCTCTTAGAACATGTCTACCATGAGGTGAAAGAAATTATGTAAGCTCCAAGTTAAATAACAAACGTCAACTTCTTGTTCATGTCACTTCAGCATTTGACAATGTATGTACAGCCTATGCAAGGTAAAAATACAATGTACATTCACTCTCCTAGGAGGTATAACATAGCATTTCAAAGACTATACCCTTTACCTCACCTAGATATCTTTATTCTTCTTTATTATCCAGGACTTCTGAGAACAGCTGAACTCCGCAGAAGTGATGCTGTACAATTCAGGCTTGCAGTGGGACTTAAATGCAATGTATTTTTCTTAAAATATTATTTATTAATGCTAATATGTTTGAATTTTATTTATTTCAAGATACGGAATTCCAGACTAGATTATTCAATTTGTTCTAATGGTGCATGCTTTGTCTAACTCCTCTGAGATGGGTAGAAATACTCTGGAATTCTTCAGTCAGAATCCAGTCTGCAAATACCACTTGCTGCTGAGGTAAATGCATAGAGAGATAGATAGATAGATAGATAGATAGATAGATAGATAGATAGATAGACAGATAGATTTGGGATTTTTTTCCCAACAATGTTGATTTTGCTTACCAAAAACTAGAAGAGCCTTTTTTTCCTTTCGCAGAAAAGCAAAACACATTTGAAGAAAAAGGGAGAAGGTTACTATGAAAGACTTTAGCAGAACACATTTTTGGTTTTGCAAACAAACCACTGCTTAAAAAATTTTTAGGCACTTGTCAAGGAATGACATGGGCAGTATCCATGCTGAAGGATTAATCTCAAGATTGTAATTGTGTGATAAATTTATGTCAATTTCAAAAGTTTCCTGCATGGAGAATGCAAAAAATTCAGCCTTATCAAATAGCTGCTAGTCCTCACTTTGCATAAGTTATGATTTTTATGTTGATGTGGTGTTTTTCAAAAATGAAGCATTATTTTGTTCTGAGCATTCCTACTTACAAATTTTTATGGTTAATTCCTATTGCTCTTGAGATTCTGTACTGGCCTTTCTGATCCTGATTTCCTCAAGGACTCTTGTTAAGTATGTATTAGGGTTGGGCATATTTTATTATGGCTTATAGAGGCATCTTTACATATGCAAACTCATTAGCCATTGTTGCTCATGCCGTTAGGCCCACTGAAGTAAAGAAGAACATTTATCTGAATAGAGGCATGCAAAAGAACTCCCAAACATCCCAAGGTATGAAATTTAATGTTGTTAGCACAAATCTGGTTTGGGACTGTATGAGAGAACCTGCATGCATCTGTTTAATCCCTGGGGTTTTTACATAATTTCTCTGAATTAAGTTAGTATGATCCACACTTTTCCCCTCCCCCATTTCTTTGAATCATGGGAAAGTTTGAGATTTTACTTGTGATACATTTAAAAGATCAATCCACAGCAAGACTTATGAATGAAGTATATTGTACAGTATACTTCAGAACATAAATAATAACAATAAACAAATAAATGAAAATAAAATAATATAAATAAATCTATTCCGACATCAGGGAAATAAACAAACCTTTTCAAGTATCTTTGTTACAACAACCTGATGACTTGGTCTCTTCAAGAAATGGATGATTTTCAAAAAGTGAGAAGAGCAAGTCAGGCAGGCTGGGAACCTGATAGGATACACACCATCCCTTACTTTTCTTTGTCTTCCTGACATTTACATCTCATTGAGAATTTTTTTTAATACCAAGAAGTTTCAGGGTTTTAGCCGTGCAATCTGTTGATTTCAGAGTTACTCTAACTATGTATGCTCCGTTGTCATTTGTGCATGTATTCAATCCCAGACTGCAAGGCTACAAAATTCCTTTTGCAAGGAAGCAGTTGAGATGCCTCCCGACGTGCACTGGTGGCACCTCACACACAAACAGCTGTCTAGGGGACCTCCCTGTCCCTTCTGTTTCCACTCCTGGCTTTGCCCATCTGATCTCGCTGAGGCCTGGAAAGAAACTGAATTCTCCCTATGATGGGCAGCAGCAGAGAAGAGGTGCTAGAAATCATCTCCACAAGCCCTCTTGCGCTGCCCCCTGTATCTGCCTCCTCCCTTTAGAGCTGCTCTGGCCTCAGGACATGATTTTGAAGTCTGCTCTGGGTAGTTGAGTAATGTGAATTGAATTCTACCCCTAGCTTTCCCTTTGTACTGTGATCATCAAGTTCAAAGCAATGAATAATTTAAATTCTTCTTAGAATCAATCTTTAAAATAATATTTCTTACTCCTCCCTGATATGTTCCTTCAAGAAAGAGAGCATAGGGAATTATACCTAAGAGGGCAAATTTAGATTTTCTTCTTACATTACTTGCTACTTAGAAGTAAAAGCACAAACAGTGACATTCTGCTATCTTGTTAAATAGCTTGGAATGCTTTTGACACTTTTATTTCAAGCAAGACTGCAGAAGTAAGTCATCATGCAAATCATTCAACACTATGAATTTGTAACAAAATTCAGAATGACATCTTACTCTTTATAGGTTTCCTTTTTATAAATTTTTAGGATTCAGTATTGTGATATTTAAAAGACATTTAAATACACAGAGAAGCGTTTGTTTTGGCATGAGAGGACAATAAAAATGGTAATATATTGGCAAATAGATGAATACTAAATTACATAGAGACAAGAATTTGCCGTTCAAAGGCATTCAGAATTTTATGGAATTTTACACGGAATCACAGAATCGATAAAGTTAGAAGGGACCACAGTTGGTCATCTGGTCCAACCTCCCTGCTTAAGCAAGGTCATCCCAGAGGACATGGCACAGAAATGTGTCCGGACCATTCCTGAATATTTCCAGTGAGGGACACTCCACAACCTCTCTGGGCAATCTGTTCTAGTCCTCAGTCACCTGCAAAGTAAAGAAATTCTTCCACATGTTCAGGTGGAACTTCCTGTGCCTCAGTCTCTGCCTGTTGCCTCTTGTCCTGTTGCTTGGTACCATCAAGAAGAGCCATGTTCATCCTCTTGACATCCACCCTTCAGGTACATATAGACATTAATGAGGTCCCTTTTTAGTTGTCTCTTCTAAAGGCTGAACCAGCCCCGCTCCCTCAGCCTGTCCTGATAAGAGAGATGGTCCAATCCCTTATTCATCTTTGTTGCTCTCCACTGGGCCTGCTCCAGGAGCTCCATGTCTCTCATGTATTGAGGAGCTCAGAACTGGACAGAGCACTCCAGATGTGGCCTCATGAGGGCTGAGTAGAGGGGAGGATCACCTTCACTGACCTGCTGCCAATGCTCTACCTAGTGCACCTGAGGAGACCATTGGCGGCCTTGGCTCACTGCAGGCTCATGGACAGCTTGTTGTCCACCAAGACACACAGGTCCTTCTCCACAGAGCTGCTTTCCAGCACTTTGGCCCCCAGCCTGTCCTGGTGCAGGGGGTTATTCTTCTCCAGGCACAGGACTCTGCAATTGCCTTTGCTGAATTCCAGGGAGAGAAGACAGTTAACCAGTAGGTATTCTCTTACTGAGAATTCAAATTGTAGCAGTCTATCTCTTCACATTGTATTATAGGTCTGAATTGCAAATTATACAGTCTTTAAAATAAAGTTTGGTCTGCTTCAGCCTCTTAATTATCAGCTTATTTGTGATCACATACTTTTTTTAATCTGTGGTCATCCCAAAGTTGTATACACAGAGTAGTTTTAGAACTCTGCTCATCTTTCCATGTATGTATATATTTTATTTATTGAATAATATTCTGTGATAATGGAAGTACCTGGAATTGTAGAACTATGGCAGCTTGGGGCTCAGCCCTTTATACCATCTCTAATAGGGCACACACTGAAAACCCACTGTTGTGTAAATATGACAATATAAAAAGCATCAAACATTTATTTCCTGTTTTTTTAGGGGCCAAGTATATAAATGTAGCTACAGCCTTTTTTCCTGAGGTCAGTTACTGCATGGTCTTTAGTGACTCCAAGAAATAGCTGATGTTTTTAAAGATGAGTTTTAAATATCACTACTTGCTGCTATGAAAGACTTGCTAATACACTCATCACTGCATTATTCCATGGGGAACTATGCATACAGATGTTATTTGAGCAGTGTCAAGTTTTGATGGATAATCCATGTATTCATTTTGAAGAGAAGGTGCTCTCAGGCACAATTCTACGGCATGAAGCATGTCAAAACAAGCTTCACTTATTTGCTGAGTACCTAGAATCAGTGTTTAGAAGTGTGATTTCATTACTGTCTTGTATGTGGCACAGTCTTGCAGTCCTTGTCTGGTAAAAATATCACTTAAGTAGCAAGATGTACAAACTTCAGGATATCATCAAAGCTTGGAGACAACCAAACATGTTCAAACAGGAAGACTTTTACTATAGGCAAAATTCAAATGTTACATCAGCTCTAATGCTCTTGAGGCCAATAAATATATTTTAAAAGTGAATTGGTATCTGACACTCTGGGGAGTTGTCCTCTCTCTCAGTTATGTTCCAGTATGGTGTGACCATTTAGGGCTGTTCTCCTATATTAATACATGACATTTGAAGACATAGCTTTTATATCTGTATGAGTATTTATTAGATGTTCTTTTCCACATTACTTTGAGATTAATACCTGATCTTAAATTGGCAAGACATCCTAGGTGATTTTTTTCAAACTGAGTTGCAAAACAGCTGCATGTTGGGTTTTTGCGTTCTTACCCAGGGCATAGATTATTCCTGTCACCATATCTTTTGACAGAAAAGGAATAGTAAGTCAGCCACTTGATGATGTTGTGAGAAAAGAACACTTGTAGCACCTCCGTTATTGCTGAAAGAAAGAAATCCTCTCTTGTTCCATGAAATTGGACTACTTTTGCAACTTTAAAATTTACAAAATAAAGTGCCTCTGGAGTTTTTCACAGCAAAACAGTGATTTTGGTGGGATTTGAAAGGATGCAGGAATCTTTCCAACTTTCACATGCCTTTGTCCCATAAGTCAGAAAAACTTCTCTCCAAACACTGCAGTAGCTTTGTCAGATGAGTCTTCATTGACCAACACTGCTAAAAGGGCAACACTGGGGAATGAGTCTCCTCTGCGTAAAAAGTCCGAAGCTCAGTTCCATTTAGTTGTATCAGAAAAGCCTCTTCTCTTTGACCATGTCTTTTGGTTCCATTCCTGAATGTATTTTTTTTTCCCAGCAATATTGCTTCCCTGTGGTTTCTCTGCTGAGCTTCTTTTCCACTTGATTTCAGGCTCCTAGTCTGCAGATTGATGATCCATGATGAAATGTCTTTGTGGTTGTGAATCGTCTAATGCCCTAGTATTCTTTCACAAAAAAAAAAAAAAAAAAAAAAAAAAAAAAAAGAAAAAAGAAAAAAAGTAACTAGTTGTATTACAAGCTGCAGTTTCATTGTATTTTTTCCAGAAGCATTTTGATTGCTAATAAGGCAGCCAGGCAGTGCAATAGATGCAGGATGAAAAGTTTAAGAGTGAGTGGAGTTCTGTAAGGTGATCGATAAGATCGGTACCACCATTACCTGCTCTGCTGCTCTCTGTGTTTTGGTGCATGTGGCAGCATTCTGGCTGCTCTGATTCTATGACATTTCCCTGATTTTGGTCCCATCTCCCAAGACTGATGGGTCCTGCTCCTTGCCCTCTCTCTTCTCCATACATTGCCTAAATAGTAATTGCTTTTCTTATATACACCACTAGCGTACATGAGCTATTAGCTTTTTCTTGTTTAAAGCAGTGGTGGCAGTTCTTGCTCTGAAATGACATCTCACTGTGCTCCTTCTCTGCTCTTTTCAGTCTGCTTGAAATGTTTTGTGTGTCTTGCATGAAGTCAAACAATTCTTTTGATACTTGACCCTACAGATTACTGATGGCCCAGTTCACCCGTATTTCTGATGCTGTGTAACACTATCCTGCTCAAAAAAAATCTATTTAAAATAACATGATCCAGGAATTTAGCACGAATCCTGCAACTCATAGCCATGCTAAGTAGTATTCTGTTTCACAAGTGGTCCCTTTGAAGTCAGTTGAGTTACACATGCTTACATCATGTCTGAACTCGGTCCACTGTGTTTACAACATGCGTATTTGATATTGCACAGTGGGTGTACATAACTTAAAAAATAATAAAATTTTTTATTACTTTGAGTAGTGTGCACATTAAAGAACAGATTTTCATTTGCATCCAGGCTCTTTGTGCTCCTCTGGCTATGCAAAAGGCCTTAAAACTGGCATAAATTCCATTAAGGACCAGTTGAAAAATCCCTTTTCACAGCCAATGCTGTGTGAAATAGTGCTGCATGTAAACCAAAATGGAACCCTTCCCAAAGGAGATTTTTTTAATTTCAAGGCAATATTTTCACTTTTCTGTTCTATTTTCCTGTAATAAAAATACAATAGTGTTAATCACTGCAACTTTTTTTCTTAATTTTAATGTACTATCTTGTAGTAAACCTACTATGATTAGCAGTTGTCTTTTTTTATCCTTGTGAGTTTCAATTAAATGTTAGCACTTTTTCTATTTACCTGCAAGCAATGTTCATATAAAAAGTAAAAGGCTTCACTTCTTATTTCTTGAATTACCTCAAAGAAGCAAAACCAAAAAGGATTAAACCAAGAACATAATGCTAATGGGAATCTGTTTTTTTTTTTTAAATTTTGTTTTTTAGTTCTGATTCCTAGCTTGGAAAAGGAAGGAAATGCATAAAAACATATTTCTGAAGAACATTGAGGTAGATTTTTATGTTTATACCTTCTCAAATCTATGCTTTGTTTTTAAGCTCCAGTTCTGGTCCATATGCATAAAATAAGCATTTAAGCAGCTAAAAAATAATCTACTGAAACTTCAGGAATCTGGACAGTCTGTTTTGATGGACCAAAGCTCAACAAGGTGAAGGGCCTTGGGTCACAGCAACCTCTTGTAGAGCTCCAGACTGGGAGTGGCTGGAAAAGCTGCCCAGTGGAAAAGGACCTGCTGGTGCTGGTTGTCAGCAGCTGAACATGAGTCAGCTGTGCCCAGGTGGCCAAGAAGGCTAATAGCATCCTGATCTATATCAAGAATAGTATGGCCAACAGGACCAGGAAAGTGATTGTCCCCCTGTACTCAGCATTGGTGGGGCTGCACCTCAAATCCTGTGTTCAATTTTGGGCCCCTCATTACGAGAAAGATGTGGAGGTGCCAGAGAAAGCCCAGAGAATGGCAGTGGAGCTGGGGAAGGGTCTGAAGCACAAGCCTCATGAGGAGTGGCTGAGGAGCCTGGAGAAAAGAAGACTGAATGAGTACCTTATCACTCCCTACAACTGCCTGAAAGGAGGTTATAGTCAGGTGGGGGTCAACTTCTTCTCCCAGGTAACAAGTGTCAGGATGAGAGGAAATGGTCTTAAATTGAACCAGGGAAGGTTTGGATTGGATATTAGAGATAATGTCTTCACTGAATGGATGTCCAGGCATTGGAACCAGCTTCCCAGAGAAGTGGTGGAAACACTGTCCCTGGAAGTGTTCAAAAAACCTGTGTATGTGGTACTTGGGGATATGGTTTAGTGATGAACCTGGCGGTTCTGGGATCATGATTGGATTCAATGGTCTTAGAGGTCTTTTCCAACCTTAACAATTCTAGGATTCAGTTTCTACAGAAAAAATAATAAACTAGGTAATAAGCTAGAAGTAGTGTATTAGTTGTTACCTGATAAAGAAGTATCGCCTCTGGAAGATGAGATTGTATTTGAAACACTGGACAAGAACTTGTGGTATCTGGATCCATTTATTGACTGCAGCACATTCATTGTTTGACTCTTGGTAGTTCATTTAGCCTCTGTTCATCTCTCTATTGGTCTGTCAGCCTGCCTGTCCACTTCTCTGTTAATCCTTCTGCCTTGGCAATGACACATGCTTTGTGTACAGGATTCTACCTTATACCTGTAGGGATTTGCTAGAGTGGGAAAAAATACTTTATGTTATTGTCAGTCTTCCCTGACTTTTCATGTTATCCTCCCCACCAGAGAAGAACAAAATGGCTGTTGAAAATCTTAAGGGAGAACCCCTGCATGTGAAACCAGTATATATCTGTACAACCATGTTAGAAGATCTTTTAATAGGGAGATTTCCTGCCTTGACATAGAATATTTGATTTCTGCTGTATAGAATGTTTATCCATACACAGCTAGTTTACAGCTTTTCTATATGGTTCCTGAATACATCCTTCTCATCTTCCTTATTCTTTTTCAACTGGGAAAATAGGCAGTGTATTGGAATTTTTTCTTTATGTGCTGTAGGCTACACTTAAACATTGAGGTCTCAGTAATTTATGTTTTTAATGGATAGGGGTTTTTCCTTTTGGGTCATTTTCACAGAGAAAGCTAGGTTGTCCAAACATATTCTGAAATACGTTTGGGGATTATGGTTTCAACACATGCATGCCTAGGGCCAAAGTATGAGTAACATGAAATTTTTTGTTCCATTCCATGAACAAACCACTGTTTTGTGGTATAATACAAAACATATCTAAGCAGTTTAGATCACTATCAGGCATTACAATGTTAGGTTTTCTATTTATGTGACTACCCAAAGCTCATTAGAAACTCATTTTGTAGCTCTAGGGAAGTAAGAATAAAAAGCAGTGAAAAATAGTGCATTGTATTCTGTTCTAATTATAGTCTATTTACTGTACTTACTAATATATATCAAGTGTATAATTTTATAGTTGCTGAGCCCAACTTCCAAAACTTGTGAAGTCCAGGATTGTTCATAAAAGTGTCGTGCATGCAGCTTAACTGTGCAACTTTCATTGGACAAACTAGCTTTTTGTGCATGCAGGCAGACTGTTAATTGCTGGTGCCCTCATGTAATATGAATGTCCTTGAAGTGCAGTGTTCTCCAGCTCCTTCTCTTCACCTGCTCTTAGGCCCACAGCAAAGTTGCTAGTTGCCAGGCCCAAAGGGATTATCAAGAGGAGACAGATCTGAAATATCAGAAAACATTGGCAAGCATAAAAGCTCAGATTCTGGCTGTGGATTTTTACTATTCAGCTCTACACTCTGACTGCTGGTGTGAGTCTCTTTATAAAAATCACACCAGTGCTCTCCTTAGTCATGCAGGCAGAAGTTTCATGTCTCTGTCAGACTAAGCTTGTGCATGTGGGAAGAATCTGATGTGTTGACATAAGATATTAATGTATGAGAATGTGATAGACAGGAGAGCAAGGAAGGGGGGCAGGACATCTTTTTAAGGGACAGTATTTTTAATTGTTTCTTACTGTATAGTCAAATTTTTCTTTTAAACTACAGCTCTGTGCCCTTCTGGCATATTAGTCTCACATTTTAATGAAAGGATAAGTGCAGAATACAGCACAGACAAGTACTAAAGATTCCCCAGTTAAGGGCAGAGAGAGGGAAAATAAGTCCATTAGCCAACAGAAAAAACCAAGGTTTTGGGCAACCTAGTTAAAACCCAATTATAATCTTCACACTGTTGCTCCTCACCTGGAATGACTTTTTGTAATAAAAGGAGAAGCTGCATGAACCCAACCAAAAATGAGTGTTTCATTTTTTTTTAATATAAAGTGAACCATTTCCCCAATAATAAAAAGCTTATCTGTATGTGCATTAGTGGAATAGAAGCACACTTCATAGGTGGTGTAATACACAGATCTGAAGTACACTCAAGGCATACACTGAATTCTAGAGAGGCACGCTCAGTCGTGGCATATGTTATAAGAGCATATTTAACAATGTTCTAGGTTATAAAACACAGTTTAAAATAAGACATGTAAGCTTGTTGTTCTAACAGAACATGTGTTTTAGAAGAAAAGCTGTGCACGAAAATGTTCTCTAAAATTCAGATAGAAGAATCCTTTCTTCATGCTCTCTGTAACATATTACAGCAATAAAAGGAAAGGACTATGATGTAGACTGAAAAAAATATGCCTGCTACACAAAATAAATGCTGGTTTATTAGTCTGTCTTCTAGTGTATTTCGGTGCCCATACATCCACATATAGTGAGAAGATGTCATTAAATTAAACACAGATATTTGTCCCCAGATTAAGGTCACTTTCACTTCTAGGCTCTGTTCTTATTTATTTTAAATAGTGAGTGAAAGCTCTGTTTTCCTTCATCTTTAGCCTTCTTTTAGGCTTGCTGTTATGCACCTTGTTGTAAATTCCTTGGCTTCCAATCAGGGTTTTATGAGCATGGAGGATTGTACTTAAAAATAAAGATTCTGAACACCCATATGTTTTGAGGTACAATTCCTTTCCTCAGAGGGTATGTAAAACATAAAACAAAAAAGTCTATTTTATTATGGAAATCTGAAAACAATCAATGAGCCTCTTGTTCAAAGTAACACCAGGTTTGCTTTAATTTTCAACAAATTCAATTTTCTTTAAAGTGCCGTTTATATGCCCATGTTGAATTATAATGGTTAGTAGTAATTTATTTGGGGTATTATTTCAGGAATTTTTCTATCTTCTGCCTTTGACCCTTGGGATGCGATAGTGGGGTATAAAGAATGTATAGTGTAGTATGACACAATATATAGTGCAGGAGAAAGAGTATTACAGCAAAATATTTGTTTAGAAAAGTCACACTGATTACGTTATTTCAAGTTAAAATAAACAAAAAAACCCAAACCAAACACTTCCATAGTGTTTATAAACCACGAGGCTACTATCTACCATTGATTTTTTCCTTTTTGTTCCCATTAAATTGTCAACCAATGAGTTTTCTTGCATGATTTTAGAAGAGAGTCATTATAGCATAAAAATTAGGCAATGTTTGTACCAATTCAAAGCTAGTGGTAACAAGTAGAAAGTGTCTGCTGTGGGTTTTGGATGAAGGCAAGAATACTGTTTTTCTGCTAGTTTCTCTGTATAAACTAAAGGTTTTGTGACAGGATTTGGGATTTTCTTAATGTTATTTGAATATGGAAGTCTTTCAGTCTTTTCAAGTAGAGCCTTGCCATTATTTTCTTGCAAACTTTTGGTTTAAATATTGCAAGATATTGTTCAGGTTTTCACAGAAACAGAATGCACCAATAGCAATTTCTAAGACTACTAGTGTGAAAAGGTTTTACTGGGGCTTTACCTTCTCTACCTTTTTTTTTTTTTTTTTTGTAGTTGCCTCTTGTCATATGAGCTCTGATTTAGAACTGCAGGGAAACTGATATTTACAAACCCTTTTGCATGCTTTAAGTCTGGCATCAGGACTTTGCCCCACGTCTTTGTAGTAAGTCTCAAGAGACCACTGGAATGAAGAAATAATGCATCTTCCTTCCCCAGCCTTCTTCATGTGACTGGAATAGAGGCTGCTCAGTTCTGTAAGGCTGAAATCTCATCCTTTGAGTTAATCTTGTTTCTTATGTAAGCAAGACTGACCAGGCAGAGCTATTTTTGCTCTTGTTTGGGGAATTTCTTTGCTCCTGATGATAGTTTGCATTGATATTTGATGAACATGTTACTAAACACAAGATCATTATTTGAGATCTGAGAAATATTTTAAAAACACCGAAACTAACAAATTGTAAGAGTTATTCTAAAATGTCCCTTAGCCTTATGCAGGGATTCAGGGGATAATATATAATGTTGATGGCCCTTATTCCCTCCCTACTGTTGTAGAAAAGGCCACAAGCCTCGGGAGATAAGATTCTATTTTCTGTGGCCTCACAAAAATTTGGTTATTCAATTTCTCTTTTGTGTCTCATCTACTGGGAGACCCTTTGCCTAACCTTTATCTTTGTGCATGTGAGACTTGCCATTTTTGGTTGCCAGAAAGAGTAGTGCCAGTGCAGCTGATTTAGCAGGGTCATTTCTGCTAGGCCACCCAAAAGAGCAGTGAGTCGGCTGCCAGCCTGTGGTCAGGTGTGCTCTGCTTGTAGATAAGCTCTTCTTATGCTGCTGCCATCTTTCCAGTGACACATCATCGCTCCTGCACTGTTCTGATGATCGAGCGTGTTTACAGATTGCTGGAGCAGCAGCACTCTTTGACAATGTGTTATTGCAATACATCCTGAGAGACAGCTATTTTCAGTGCATTTTACTCCAAGGGTGCTTTCATCTCAAGCAATACAGCTGATCTCAGGGCTGCCTTTGGAAAATGTTGAGACAAATAAAACTCCATCTTTCAGATTGACCCATAAATGATGGAAGTGTGAAGGTGCAACATCTGAGTCACAGAGGGCCTTGCGGCAACTCTGTCTCTAATGGGATTGTTCATGTAGTGCTCTCATATCCTCCAGAATCCCTGAGCAACAGTAATTTGTGTTGTTTCTTGTTTTACAGTATAACTAAAAAATCACTGTTTAGTGAGAAGCATTCTTGTTTTGTTTTAATCATTAGGTGGCTTTTAAGATGTGGGCAGAAGCAGGCATGAAAACAAAGGGGGTCTGAGCTCCAAAGACTGGGAGGATGATAGGAAAGAATAGCACTTTGGCACAGCACATTGGTGGTACAGGATAACATTTTATGTAACAGGATACAGACCACAGGCTAGGCAATTGGCACCGCAGGAGAGCACTTTATGTAACAGGAGAGATAATCAGCATGTGGCTGGCATCGCGGCTTAGTAACACATACAATGAGATGGGGAACAATTACATTCTCTCTCTCTCTCTCTCTCTCTCCCTCCCGCACTACTTCTCTCCCCCAGAGGTTACTGAGGGGAAATCCCTTCTTCCCCCTCAGAATTCAAAGTATGTGATATTAAATATATTTACTGTGGGAAGACAGGGATCCAATTCAATTGCTCTAAGCTTTTTATTTGTCTTAATTTATTTTTTAGAAACATGCCCTTTGCTCACTTGCTACTGTTGGGGGGACATACTAAACAATTCAAAGCTTTTCTTAGGAAAAGAGTGACTTTTTAATCACTGCAGTGAGCAGTAATTTTTGGCAACACTATTATACTACCGAGAGGCAATTTTAATAAAACAGTCCAGTGCTTTAGAAGCTCCTGAAGTAGTAGCAATTTTAAGGAAATATGAGGATATATTTCTTTCACTGCTTCTCTTTTTAAACCTTTAAAAGAAAACCACAGTGCTCCTTTAGTTCCTCTTAAGTGGACACAACTGTTGATTTAGAAGAAAGCCAAGCTGGTCTTTATGGTTAAGCATTTCAGTCCAACACCCTCTTTTAAAAAGAAAAAAACTTAAAAACTTAAAAACTTTGTTTTTAAGAAGACAAAACCTTAAAAAACTTCAAGATTTTGTTTAAGGTTGCTCACTCAAATCCAGAGGGACTGTAAAACATTGGCTGTGGAAAGCGAATCTCCCCACACCAAAGTTGCTTTGATAAGACTCCAGGAAGGCTTTGGGGCATCCTGATTTCTGTCCACTCTTTGGCTTATAGTATTTCCTCCTTGTCTATTGAATAGATGAACTATTTTCACTTGCTTATGAACAAATGACCTGATGTATGTTTTGCAATAGTTTTTATGCCATTGTCAGGGAAAGTAGAATGAGTTACACTGCAATATCCATAATTTCTTATCAAACTAATTATCTGTTGCATTGGATATCATGTTCTGATGGAGTCTCACAGTTCAGTGTGCCAGAACCTTTCAGATTAAGTTGCACTCTGTGTGGTATTGAAGATTGAAGGGGTAAGGTAGAAACAGGGAATAATTTGTAATTATCTCTGGTAGTTTGACAGCTGTCACTTGCTTACCTTTTGGAACACATGATTTGTATACCTCATTTCCAGAATCTGGAACCTGTGCCTATGTAATTTTGCACAGGCAGATACTTAAACATGTGCATTTTTAAATTTGCCAACAGATCATAAAATTGAGTGATTCCTGTAATTATAGCTTTAGGAATATTGGTTAAAATATGTAAGTATATAGTGCAATACATTAGTAATTCACAGAATTCCAGAATCACAGATTGTCTAAGGTTGGAAGGGTCCACAAGAGGTCATGTAGTCCAACCTCCCTGCTCAAAAAAATATCTAATGCTGATGCTAGTGAAAGAAATGTGTGAAGGCCTGCTTCCAGCTCTGTTCCTACTATTAATTGTAAAAATGTATGCAAAAAAGTATTACAGTCAAAATTTAAATCAATAAAAGTGACTCATGTAAGTTTATATTACATGCATGTAACACAATACTAATACACCGATACAGCTGAAATCAGTCTTAAGATGGACTCAAATGTGGCCAACAGGAACAAGTACATGTGCTTAGAGATTGGTATCCATAGCTCATTTTGGGTAGAATGCAACTTCTCTTCAAATCAAAGTGAAGATTACTATTAACATGAATAAAATGTAGATTGCACTCTAGGACTGAAAATCTTTCTCTTCCCCTTCCTTGCATTCCATTTTTTGAGTCTCTGTGCCTGCAAATGTCCTCTAAACACACTATGTGTACAAGCATATAATTTGCCACACACAATCGACATGTTAATTTCAAAGTTATTTATCAAAAATTAGCCCCCATATGAGGAGGCTCATTACCTTTTAAAGGCTACATTAGTGAAAAAGACCTCCAGCCTTATTCTTAATGACATCTATCCAGCTGACAGTTTGAAAAAGCTTGACAGGAAAAATTTTAAACCTATCCATAATAAGGTCTGGTTTTGCCTCCCCAAAAAATGACCTACAGATGATGTCATTGCCCTAATAACTGAAGTATCCTGGCTTTAAATCCAACTATGTTTCTTGAAATATTCACAAGAGATGGAAAGAGTAGGGAAAATATGAATAGTTTATTACCCTTCAGTTACTTATGGCAATGTCCCGTCTGTTCCCTTACTGAGAAAGGAAATTCCAGCTCCTGCTTTAGGCTTCTGTCAGAGGTTTGATTAGGAAGTGGTCAGATGGACGGGCTTTGCTGGGAGGGTTACAGAGTATAGAACCATTGTAGCAGAATGTGTTTGCACCAAGGATTTGTTCTTGTTTTTGCAAGGTACACAAGATTTGCTTCTCCTTCAGTCCAGAACATTCAAAATTAATAGATTTCCAGTATAAAATAGCAGTAGACAAGAAAAGACTGTTAATTTTCAGTTTTCAATAGTATAGCTCTTCTATCCCATAAAGCTTGCTTCCATCTTGCTTTCCTTATTTTAGTCTTCTACCTAGACTTAATATATCAGCTAATGCACAGAAAGTTATTGCTATTGAAGTGTGATAAGGGTGATCTTTTACATCTTTCTTTTTTTAAAAAGGGAAACAAAAACCTTGAGGTTTCAGGCAAATTTGGGTTCCCTTTAATGTGGTGAAAAATGCCCACTAGATGTATAGCTCCAAGGACCCTGGTGCTGATTCAGAAATGAAAATATTCCAAGATGAAGGAGAGACACTAAAGCTTAAAAGAACAGTGATTAAGAGAGATTTTTCTTTTAAAACCTAGTAAATGCTGTCTTCAAATTAGATGTGTTGCTGAAGTGTACTTGAAAACTTTCCCAGTTGTTCAGTTGTGTAGGAAATTGCAACTTCATAAACACTACAAGCAAAACATTTTTACTTGACATGAAAAGGTATTTTTTCAAGTTGCTAGCTTGTCCTACATCTTATTTCCAACTGTATCAATAGTATGGATCTAACCCGAAAATTAAATAAAATGTATTAATGGAATTTATTAAATTTATTTTTAGTATGACATATATTTACAAGTAAAGGCAGGGTTTTTTCTCCTATTGAAAAACTATTAGAAAACAGGATCTAATGGCAAACAATGTTTTCTTCTATTGCTTCTTAAGCTAAGGATTTCACTAAAGTCATATACCTTCTGTCCTCAGCTGCACTTTTGCCGTCCTACTCCTTATGGTGCATCTAAATTAGAGCACTAAATATGTATGTCAGTTAATTTAAAATTCTGTTAACTGGAAGTTCCAGAACACACCTTTTACAGCCTATTTTTAGAGTTCTACACTTTTAAAGGGATGTGCTTTCAAGTGAAGTACTTAAGCTTAGCTATCAAAGCCCTTAATGGAGGCTATGACAAAAAGTTATGTTTGATAAATTTCTCCGTGATAAACTAGCAGTGAAATTCAGTAAAAGCTAGTTTTTACTAATCGATTTCTTGTCAGTTATAAGAGACGATTAGCATTAAGCAAGAAAGTCGGTCTTTTGAAAGGGAATTTTCAGCTCTTTGTCTAATGAAGAGCCACATTTCTCACCTTGCAGTGGGGTGGAATTTCTTGTTATTTCTTTTTCATTTTCAAGCGACAAAGGAAGTGTTAGTGCCAGCAGGATGAAAAGGTGTCTTAGTGTTAAGTTTGCTTAGAAGCATAATGGACAACACCTGCATTTAAGGATTGGAATCCTGTTTTTTTTAATCTAAGAACCACGATGAAATTTAAGAAGTTTTGAAAATTTTTGAGTCCTTCAACATTAGTAGTTGAAGTGTAGTGATTAAATGTTTTTAAGGGGCTTTCTTCTTTTAATCTAGCGCGTTTTCTTCCCTGTTTTTATTTTTTTCTCTATCGTCTGGGTGTAATTTTGTAGAAAACTCCTAAAATGCCATTGGCAAATAAAATTCCTGTGAATAAAAGTATTATTTGTTTTTCTTCTAACTTAGGTTAATTATTAGGGTATTAAGTGTGTAGAAACATGTTCACCCAACAGCGTAGGACAAAAACCAGCAAAACACATTTTCTCTGCTAAACCTGTTTGGTTTATATCTCAGTTGGTGGAGAATACTGCATCTGACCAAAGGCTGTTAAAGTACTTTTCTTTTAACCCAAATTCATCACTTATGCAAACACTTGATCAACCTGATGAATATTTATAATAAGCACTTTAAAATTTGAAGTATGTAATTTTAAATAGTTTTTATTTTTCCTGTAAAGCATGTTTTTGTTTTTCTGTAAAGCATGTTTTTGTATTAGTCAGAGTGACTAACTCCAAAGAAGTCTTTACAGTGTAAAAGACATGCTGGGGCTTCTTTCCTTTATTCTAGGAACCCCAAAGCACAGCACAAATTTTAATGCTATCCATGTTTACCTGATTTCCTGTTTTTAACTCCTTTACTGTAGCACTGAAAAAAAAATCACATTGCTTTTCCTAATATAAACAGTTACTTCAGCATCATGAAAATACTTTTATTTTCAGTGACTCTAAGAAACATTAAATATGTGGCAAAGCCTCTTAAATAGTACATGGAAGTACTTTCTTAAGTGACATTTAAGCAAATCTTTTTCTTAGCTCAAACTTGTCCTTCCATTGCCAGTGTAACTTCTTTATTATGACAGGAGTAAGTTAAAATACTTGTGCTTAGGCCTGGTCTTGTTTCTGGTGTTTTTCTGGGTTTTAGGTGGTTTTTTTGATAACCTAGTACTAATGAACATAGAGCTATGAGTTTAATTCTTCCTGTGTAAATTGGGATAATCCTACTTCCTTTTTCACTATTTATCCATTTTATCTACTGACATGGAGAGTTTTTGGAGCAGTTGTTTGTTTTATATTTGTATTTTAACTGTACCAAGCTCAAATATATTCCTGGCAGAAACCACCAGATACAGCGAAAATTATTTAAAAAACAATCAGCATTATAAAGTCCACATAGCAGTGGAACAGATTTGTACTGCTGAACCTCATATGGTTTTCCTAAAAGATACTGGGTTACATCTGCATAGTGCTTCAGATTTCCAACACATGAGGAAGAGATTTCTGCCTCAGCTGGCACTTGCAATGTTTAGATATTTCTTGGAGAAAAAACATAGCAGTCATAGGAAAAGGAAATTGTGCTTTATCCTTACAAATACATCCTGAAGACTGTTTTGTGGGTCTACCACACTGGTACTTACACTGCTGTGTAAATAATAATGCAGTTTTATTGAATGATGATTGCCCCTCTTTTCCCCTGCCACATTTATTATGCAAGGTCAGGGACCAGGTTGTACAAATCACTTAAAAAATTTTGCTTTTCAGGCTTTTGAAATTTGGATGCTGGTTGGGTGGAACTTGGCAGATGTGAAAGCTCTAAAATGATTGCAGTGTTTTCTACAGCAGGATTAGCTAGCCAGAACCAGGAGTCCCACACCTGCAGAATTCCAAGACCCCTGGATATTTGTTGCCCTTTGAACCTTACCTTCTGGGTTTTTTTTCCCTTTTAACTGTTTTAGTTCAACTGAATGTACAGCTGAATGTACTGAATGCACATCTGTGGTAATGGAAAGATGCTGCATGTATGGCAATATGCTGGCAAAAATAGAAAAAAACCACAAGAAAGGGCAGCCTTCAATGTCATATCCAGCTGCCTGCTGTGATTTTTTCACTGAGGCACTAGAGGGATTTACCAAATGCACTGCCAGCTTTACATGATCTGAAACAGGCTTTAAAATGGATAGTTTTGCATTCTCCTGTCTACTCTCCATGCTCTCTTCCTTCCCACTTTTTTGGCATCCACTTCTATCAATGACAATGAGATAGCTAATTATGGGTTTGTTGTTACTGTCTTTTAGGTGAAGCTAGAGGGAAGGAATCTCTTAAATGAAAAACACTGGTTTCATTTGGCCTTGTAATGCTTGTGTTCATTAACAACTGTACAAAATGACTTGGCTAGCAGGAATATTTATTCTAATAGTGAATATTAAGAGAATAAATGTGTAAAACCAGAGAGATCAAGTTAGTGCTACTGTGGGTACAAGAGGAGGAATGCACTAAGTGTGTGATATACTTCCAAATTAGTTTCACTATTCTGTGTGTTGGTGCAGGGGGTCAATAGGATCTGGGCCTAATTTCTCCTTCTGATTCCTAGGCTTGGGAAGAAATAAATGGGCCCCATATTTCTGAGAGCAAGTTACTGTGAGCAGCATTTTTACAGCTGTGTGGAGGGGGAAGCCTTTTGCTCACCTACTTGCAATGATCTAGTGACAGCTTAGAAACGTGTCTGTAAGAGGATGTCTTGGTTCATGAAGCCTGAAGAAGTAAATGTCTTTTTGTGTGCAAGGCAGTGAGAATTATAACCTTCAAATTAGGGAACTGACATATCAGGCAATATTTGTGTCTGGTGTCAAGTCATTAATCCATCTCAAACACCAATATTAGACTTGCTGTTTGTCCTTCAAGATGGTTCCATAATTCCTGGAATGCTACAGAAATTTTTCAGTAAGGGATTGAAGAGCACTAAATAACCTTCATACAATAACCTAAATAACCTGCATATAGTTACCAGACACTGAACAGTAAAGGAGTCTACTCTCAAAGTTTTTGTTCAGGGTTATTTGATTAATTTACTGTGCTAATGGGGGGAGTGATGGGGGTGAAAAGAAATAGATAAAGAGCAACCAAACAAAAAACCAAATTTTAATAGAAATTAAAAGTTTAGAAAAAAATTGTCTGAGAATTCATATACAAGCTAAATATGCACCATGAAATTGTGCTGTTTCTCCATACAGAAGTTTTCCTTATGCAATTGCCTTTTTGAGACCCTCCTTGAAACAGCTCAGATCCTGAAGCACAGCAGAGTGAGCATCAGCCTAATACTTGCCAAGGACCTTGCAGATCATTGAAGTGAGCGGGTCTTTGACTTAGAGAAGTTGATTGTATCCATCCCTTGTATACGATGAAATTTTGTATGTGCCTGGCAAATGTAAATGCAGCTGTCTGAGAAACAGAGGGTAGAAGCATGTAAGTTGCAGTGGATTAAGACTGGATATTTGAAGGTTTGTACTTAATATGTAATCTGCTTTTCACTTACAGGCCAAGGTTTTCTGCCTGGCTTTACCATCATCCTTCAGAAAACACAGAGAACCAGTATCTTTTTGAAAATCTTATTAATTTTTAAAAATATAATAATATATAAAATCTTCCTGAATTCCAGTTCTTTGCTTTGAGTATTTGATGAACAGCACTTTTAAATTCCTCTTTTGTGTATTGTTACATTATTGCCCTATTGACTATCTATTTAGTTTTTATACAAGTTATATTGATGCTGTCATGTAGGACGTGGTAAGAACAATTTGAGGGTTTTTTTATTATTATCTCTGTGTCTCCTAAGGTAGTGCTAAAAATATGATTTATGCCAGATAAACCTAGGTAAAACTAAAGTTAATATTCTGTTTTCATGAATGATCAGTGGGAAATTGTTTAGACATAAAGGAAAAGTGATTGGTATATAGACAATGGAACCAAGGCATGGTTATGCTTTGAGAGTTTTTATGTGGGGAATTTGGGAGGGCAAGAGTACAAGTTAAAAAGTGTTCCCTGTAGGCTTACAATAAAATCTTTACTGGTGTTTGTCACTGCAGAAGTAGTGGCAGAGTTTGGAACCTGGTTAAGGCATGCTTCCTTCTAGCTTTGGCAAATCAGGCCATTTTTTGAAAACCACATATATTTGGAAGTACTGAGCTGGTGACCATTGCTGGTAATCTCCCATTAGCCAGCTGTGTGGTAAACGCACTTGTTTTGCTGTTTAAGGGATGAAAAATGGTTATTTGGCTAGTTTTGAATGCTGAGTACTCTGCTTTTGGCTGGCAGAGATTCCTCTCTGTCATATCTGAAGCTTATGGGCAAGAGAAAGTAGTAAGTTAAGCTCTCCTTGCTGATATTTTGGGATGAACAGAAGTTTTCAGATTTTAGGGCTGTCAGGCTAATACTGTAACAAGACCCATCTTGAAACAAAGGGAATTGAGAATAAAATCACGTGTTTCACTTTGCCAGCCTAACAGTATTTGGATTTTGTATTTTTTAAAAAAAATTATTTTTGAACAACTTAAGTCCTGTGGACACATGAGACAATGACAGATTGTTGTAGCTGTTGAGCTTATTTTTTTATTCTCCTCACTATATTTCCAACAGAAAGAAGAAGGAAATTTAAACTTTGTGTACAGACAAAAAAATTATTCAAATGTCAGAGGGGATCAGAAAATGGTGGAGTCTTTGTTCATCACCTGCTTTTGAACTGCAAGCTGTCCACCATTGCTAAAGCTGGTATAGGAGCTTTAAGAACTTAATGTATGTGGTAAGATCTATGTAGTTCATACAGTGAAGGTAGACAAGATGCAAATGTTGATATAATATCTAGCCTGTGTTTCTTCTGAGGTGCATCCCTGCCGCACCAGAGCACCAAGAACTTACTTTGCTTTTAGTTTCCAGCTAATTAGAGAAGTAGAAGAATTCTGCACGCTTCAGTCTGGCTAGCTGTTAGAGTGCATGATCCACTGTTAACCCCTTAGATGGTGTGGCTAGCAATACTCTGAGTTCTGTGGAGTTATTTAGAGATATGGAGTAAAAGAGTAAAGCGAGGGAGATGTAAATATCAAAGATACATCAGATTTTGTAGTGTATATCTCTCCTTTAAACAATAGAAGAGCTATTATCTGGAATAACTATGTACCAGCCCTCCCAGCAGCTTCTAGTATTTCCAAATGATCATGATTACAAGGCTTATGCAAGATATATGTTGACTTGTTCTGCTTAAAGAAGTAATTATGACTTTTAAATTTTTTTCCCCCCAATTTTGTATCCATTCTGCCCTAGAAGTAAGAATTAAGTCAAGGTCTTTGCCATGATATATTTTCTGTATGTGTCTGGGCTGTTCTATATACTACTGGGAGGGAATATGTGTGACTAGTTCTGTCAATACGGAAAAATATATTCATCTTACTTGGGCTTTTCTGTGCAAGTCAGATGAGAAGAAACTGCTGCTTTTGCATGTTATGAGTCCTGCTCTTAATGCTACATTTTATGTTGTCAGGCAATGGACATAGGACTGTTTTGTGGCCAGAAAGAAAGGGAAATTATCAAGGGTTTCTGCATGCAACTGTGTATAATAACTTCTGGAGCAATGATTATGGTACTTAGGAGACACTTCACATATAAGAATTTGGTTTCATTTAATCACCAGTATGGTAAAAAAGAATTTCTGAACTGGAAAAGTACATCTGAACCAAGAAGATTCTTCTTTAAGTTTATTATATCCCCGTCTGATTTATACCTACAGTATAAATATATACCTCAGTACTCATGGAGTTATACATTGTATTGGAGTTCTAACTAAATCGCCTTTATATTCCTGTAGTGCTTTATTTACTTGCATTCTAACCTGTCCCAGACATCTTATTTCTTTTTAACTTATCAGGCTTTTAGGGAATTTTAAATAAGATTGGCACTGTATTACCTTGAGCCATGTCCTTGTTATTTACTTTTGGCTTACATGTGTCAATTCCTTCTATTTGGAATTTTGCTTTATTTTACTTCACTTCTGAAGAAAAAAATCGGTGGATTTCTAGTAGGAGTGCAGTGAATTCACCCTTTGTCTTGTTGCTGCCAAAGGTCAGAATCACCTACATTCAGAGCACATGCTTGTGACCATTGTTTTTCTTTCTTTTTCTCCCCTGTGAATACATACTGACTCATTATGCTTGTGTACCTTCCTTTAATATCATCTGCTACATTTCACACATACTTGGTAATAAATCATTATTGTTAATTTCGTTATTTCCAAATAAAGGTCTTGTTCCTTTTCCTAAAATGTCACCCAGCTGTAGCTTCTCCTCTTGCTCCTAACAGGTTATCTACACTTGGCTCACTCAGTTTCATCTCATGATTTCTTACTTTTTTGTTCTTCTCCTCCTTTGATTCGTGTGGTGCTGCCTCCCGAGGACAACCACATGGTTGATGCCTGGTCCCATTATCCGTCTGTTAGTGGGATCCTCAGTAACACATTTCTACTAGCACTCTGAATGTGATGTGTGACGAGTGAAACCTTTGGCAGAACATTTTCTGAAGGTACTGCTTACTATTTTCCCTGCTCCCACAATCAGATATTGTACTTCAGACAGCACAACCCTTTCCCTATGAATATTTGAAGAGCAGTAGATGCAACTTCTGGGTTGATAAAGATGGACACAACCATAGAGGAGTAGCATTCCAGAAAAGCCCAAGTCATTTTCTGCGTGTTTCTAATGATGTTATTGCATTTTGAAAGTTGATATTAGAATCTAGTTTATCTCACTTTCAACCTAGCCATAGCTGACTGAAATATTGTGACTGAAAATGGAACTTTTACAAAATGGACTCAATAAGGCAGTGGAAGCACATTTCCATTTTCACATTAACGTAATAATGTTAAGAAATTTCACATGGTTGTTGTGAGGAGCATATATGTATATGTATACATGAACATGTAATCCTACTTTCCTTTGCTTGTACTCTTGTGTCTTGGTTGAAAGACAGGTGTCTGCCAAGGAAGGCAGGAACCTCCCTTGGAATGGAAAATATGGACCCCCTTCCCTCCAAGTTATTATAACTTTGAAATTAAGGGGCTTTCAGGAAAAGATATGGGAAAAGGAGTAGCTCTTTACTCGTATGTATGTGGATAACAAGGCAAACAAGCAGCAGCAATGGTAACAAGGATAAACACGAACACAAATCCAGGGAAGTCTCTTCCCGCTCTTTGGGCGCGTTCCCCTTCGGTGCAGTTACGGTCACAGCCAGCAGGGGCGCTGGTGGCTCCTGGCCAGGCAGGGCAGGTGCGATGGTTCCCCCGCAGCTGCAGGGGGCGCTGTGGTGCCACTTTAGTACCATCTCCCTCATGGTGCATGGTGCATGGTGGAGGGTGGTGGGTAGCAGGAGTGGGCTGCAGCAGGAACCTTGGACCAGTGGCTGGAACGGCAGGGTGGGCTTACCTGTGGCAGCAAGCGGTAGCAGAAATTCGGCAGCCATGGAGGAGCTGCACGGTGTCAGGACGGGCACGGCGTGCTCGGCTACAGTGTAGCAAAGAAACCTCAGAGCAGTGGCAGAGAAATGGCGAGGGTTGGGCAGTGGCAGCCTGGCTTCCGAGCACGGCCTGGAGAGGATCCCTTGGAGGGATAAGGAGCTTGGGGTCCCAGGGTCTCCCTTTAGGCACCCGAGCAGATGGTGAAGAATTCTTTTTTAGTGAGGTAGGGTGTTAATAAGGTTCCAGTGCAAGGCTGCTCCCACAAGCAGAGCTTCACTCCCGGTGGGAGAAGGCGATGGAGAGAAGGAGATGGAGGCTCGCAGTGGAGGCGCGTTCCCCCCACAGGTACCGCAGCCTGTTTCCACCCCAAACCCCACAGCGAGACGGAGCTAGGAGCTACGCTCAGCCCCTTCCCCCAGCCCAAATCTCGAGGTATCTTTGCGCCTCACCCCCGAGGGAAACCCCTTCAGCTGAAAGAGTAGCCAGCCCACCCTTTCCCTGAACCCTGGCAACTTCTTTTGTCTCGCTTAAGTTGGTCCTTACTCGCTTAGGTACTGGTCGTTACTGTCTCTTAGCAAGATATGGGAGAAAACTCCCTGAGAGAAAGAAAACAAAAGGAGCAGTCCTAACCTCCAACACTTTGTCGAGCCTAGCACATATTCAGCTTTAATTAATCACTTAGAATTGTCAATATGTATACTAACATAATTTCCTATTGTCATTAGCCTCTTTTTATTTCGTATGCCTCATCTGCTGAATACATTTGCAATTTTGTAAAAATTTTTTCCCTGCTGCTAACACTCTGCATTCCATTCCTACATCTGTGTATTTTGGGTTTATGGTTAGGTTGATTTTCTTTTTTTCACACAATTCATTTGATGCTGCAACACTAGCATTCTTTTTAAGTGTCTTTTAAAGAAAGTACGAACTAGAATGGTTTTTTAAATTTAATTCCTATCTCTGGGCTACACAGAAGACACGTATTTTGACTTACTACAGGTTTTAATTAACTACTAAAAAATAGTTTGTAGGTAAGACAGACTTGTGAACACCAGTTTGTAACACAGGAATCTAAATTCTGGAAAGATAGGGCGCTCACCCTTGGAAATTGATTGTACACTGTGCAGCAGAGTGCACTGGTGACAGTAAAAGCAGTTATTTCTTCTTCCTGTTAAGAACACTGACTGCGAGAGCAAGGGCAGTAAGAATTCTCCATTCTTGACACATCTTATGCTTCTCCTTTATATTGCTGCTCAAGTAAGTCTGATTTAAGTTAAAGCTTGGCTACAAGTTACACTAAAATACCACTAGAAACTAATAATAAAATTATTAAGCAGTCTACTTTGTCTCAGATTTGTATTAATGCTTCTGCATACACTAAAGGTCATTAGTGAACTTAAGATGTTAATTTTATTTTTTAAAAGAAATTTAGGTTTAGAGAAATTTCTAAATTTTAAGATTTAGAAATCCCTAAATATTTCTGAAAATTTGTAGTTATTAAAGAGTTTCTAATGCTTTTATTGAAAACACAGGAGTATATATTCTAACTTTTCTTTGCCACTGTAATTGGGTATTTGTTGGATATGGGCTTACCAGTAGAAAGGTGATTGAAGTGCACAATATTCCCTTTTATCTGCCCTTTTGGCTTTGACACAGTTTATATTCTCTTTTCACTTGTACATAGCTGAGTATAATGGCTATAACTGTAGGTATGATATGGTCACTGGAACATTGCACAAATACATCTGCTGCAAGTTATATTATGAGGTTCAGCTGCACATATTCAGTTTCTGATACTGCTGCCCTATAAAGGTGTAGTTACAAAATTGTGCAAGTTGATTTCCTCTTTGCATATCTTTTCTTACTATTTGTTAGTGAATGAAGCAACTATGTTCTCTTCCTGTTCTCTTTAAATTATGTAGTAAAAATATAAGAATTTCAATTTGAACTTTCACAGGTTCTCTGTGGACATCCAAGGCATTTCCTGTTATAGAAAGTTGGTAAGATAGGAAATTTTGTAGCTAAACTAGTTATTCTGTAAAAGGTTTTTCAGGAAAATACTCAAAAATAATGTACTAATTTTCTCTTTTGTTATTGAATGATGATCTTAGATATTTTACTGTTTCATCAATCTTTTATAGATGTATTCAAATCAAATCCCATATCTGTTCATTTTTGACTTTGGAAAATCACCCAAGAAGAGAAAGTTATTAATACTAACTTCTCCTTTATGAAATATTTAGAATAACCTAATTTTCTTTTAGGAGACATTAAGTTGATTTTAGAATTGAGAATCAAAAGTTCTTTCTCTCCTCTTGTTCTATCATTTGCAAGTCTCTAAGCCCTTAGTCTATTTAACCTTCTAAACATTTGAGTAAAGGCTATGTTCCTTGTTTTAAAGTGAAGTCACTGAGGAAGTTCGGCCCAGATTCACAGTGTTGTTTGGGCATGTGACTGGCTTTTTCAAACTCTAAATCCATTTATTTGGGCATTGAATTCGGTCAGTGCTGGTTTTGTAGATGCTGTTATCTAGAAGGAATTTTATTTCATGAGACTTTTGGATTGTAGCTGTTAAAATATACTATTTTAATGTGTATGTTGTACTAGTTTTAACAGGACAGTAATATAGGAATAGGGAGTGAAGGTGCCCAAGGATGCCAGATAAAAATGCTCTTGCATGAACTGTTAGTATGCTGCTATGTGTTACTTAGCATTTTTGAAACCAATTCCAGATGTTTTTATTGGAATGGAAAGATAAAACAAAGGTCTTTATTGCTCAGTGCTGTTTCCAGTGACATGAGTTCCGGTAATTCTAATTTGACTGTTCCTTACCCTGCAGAATCTGAAAAGTCCATAATTTTCCTAAACTTTCCCAATATTGCATATCCCATTATAGTAGTTTTTACAGAATTCAAATAAACTGATTTAACTTTTGCTTTCTTTTTTGTTTGTTTGCTCTGGGTCAGCCTGAGGCCATCATTCAGCTGCACTAATTCTGTAAAGAAGTACTGAATAAAGGCTTATATTTTCTGTGCCATAGGTGAAGAAGGCACCTCACTAACTTTCTGGTTTTACATAAAAGCATTTATATGTAGCCACGCAAGATGGAACTTTTTATTAAGGTTTGCTTTATCACAAATGAAAAACATACTTCTATCTGTAATTGTTAGATTCTGATGAGGTTTATGTTGTGCTGGCTGCCTTTCCAAAGAGAAAAACATGGCATAATTTCTGTGTTGCTTTATTTACAATGCTTGAAAATTATTTGTGTTTACACAGTCAGTGCCCATGTAGTCTGTGTTAACTTCCTGTCATATGAAAGAGGAAACAAACCATTTTAAAATAATCTTTTTTTTGGCACCTGAAAGAAACAGAATGAATAGAACCCTTTTCATTGCATCTTGAAATAGCTTTCTGAGTTGGTAAACATTATGGTTATCTTGAATCATTAGGCAGACCAAATCTGCATGCTGGATGCTTTATCTATAGATGTTTGGTTCTTGTTTCCAGGATATTATGTGGGTGTCAGTACAGCATTTAATAATTCTAAAATATCTGAAACCTCTTGATAACTGGAACTGATAGAGAAATTAGTCACTTTTTTATGATTTGCACTTTTTTCTTACAATTCCTGTAATACTTTCAGGAAACACCTCTTTCAGGTTTCAATAAAGTTCTGACAGAATTGGGAAAAAGGTCATACATAGCTATTTTTATGTGAGGCAAATTTATCTTTTGTCTTCATGGACATCTAGTGCTTTTTATTCAGTTTTCTACCTTACATCCTTTTTCCATTTCTCATTTAATCTTCCACATCTATATTTGCCTTTTTGAGTAGCAATAGCCCTACCAAGTGTTTATCTACACTGCTGCTGTCATGCAATAAATGAAAGCTAAACTTGCTTAAATATCAGGAGAAAGAGCAGCCTGTCTTCAATAACATGATAACCAGTATAGTCAATTTTTACATTATGCAATGTCAGCACATTGTTAAGGCCGTTAAAGTTTGTGGGAATCTTTTACCTGCTTTTGGTAGTGTTAAATTACATCATATTCTCTGTTTACCCTAAGCCTAACCTTTCCCAAACCATGTTTTTTCTATAATCTTCAGGTTGTTTCAAAAGCAGAACAAGACAAAAACCAAAACCAAATTTGAGCAGTGGCCCTCTAAAACACTGTATAGCTGCCCATTGGAAGCAGCAGATTATCTCCCTGTAATACTGATGATAACCAATCCATTTAACAGTACTCAGAAATAATGAGCATTTTTGCAGCTGAGCAAGGAAATGTGCTATGCCAAATTGCAGAGGTGAAAGAAAACATTTATATGTGGTCTCTATGTTCTGTGTAAACTGTAGTACATTTTGAAAGAGAATAGCAATGGCAACATTGCAACAATTTTGGACTACACACAGTTTTCATCTGTTCAATGAACTTACGCCATTGCTGAGGGAAGATCTGTAATGAGCTCAAGAAAATTACAGTATCTAGTTCTTGGTGACCAAAACTGCAATTAGCAGATTTTTCATGTGCACCTCATTGTGTGATTTGTTTCATGGTACACCACCTGCATATTTTGGTTTTAAAATCTATTTGTTTTAAGATAAGGAGTTCATGACTGGAGGCTCTTGTTCGTAGTTCTGTCCAGTAAGAAATTAATTATGCTTTCAGTCTGCAAAGCAGGAGCTCAGTATTGAAGACCCTAGAGAGCACTGTGTGGAATGGCATCAGAATTTTCACTCTTTAAGTTCCCAAGTTAGAGGTGTGCTTGTTTAATCCTGTTTTCCAGTTGAAAAGTTTTGGTTTGGTTGACATTTTGACTTTTTCACAGAAACAAAATGTAGGTTCTAGGCTTGTGCAGAGGCTTTTGATGCATCATTCTAGTAAAGAAAATCTCCAAATCTTAAGGTGATATAGATCTTCCTGATAAATAATAGCCAGAGTATACCTTGGAGATGTGCATGGAGCATGGCCAGAGCTGTTCTGGTATTCATTAATTTCTCAAACTTTTCCATTTTGAAGAGCAGCAATTCTCACTGACATGAGAGCTCTGAGATTCCTCTTAGTTACCCTTACACCCTGAATCACTTCCAGCCATTGCTAGCACAGAGAAATGCAAAGTCACTTGTATTGCCTTCCCTCCTTGGTGGTTATGTTTGCTGCGTTTTATTTCTGCATGTCTGTGGGGTTTGCTTTATGAGGTGCTATGAGATGCCATTTTGAGTTTTCAGGCGTGAAATACCCATGTTCTAAAAGTATTTCCCTAATACATGCTTTTCACTGTTTTTATCTAAGGTGTTTTTAAACTTGAGCTCTAAATACTTAGGCCGTCTTTCAGCATCATATGAAAATGTTTGCCTAAATACAGGTGTAGAAGCACTTACATTCAAGTTTCAGAAAGTATCAATTGTTGCAATTGTTGTCATGTAGCATGAGAAGCACAATGTGGAGACCTTGCAGTGTCTCCCAGCACAGGCTGTTTGGGCAACACATACACAAAACCTGCTCAGGTCTGATGGTTAATGCAAAATTATGACTTACGAGGTGCAGCACAACACTGGATTTTTTGGGTTTGGGCCAATTCCTGAAAAAAGTCCCAAGGGCAGCTCTGCAACACATTTGCCTTCAATACAGCAAATAGTCCTATTAGGATGTACATATCAGGTCTGTAATAGTCATATCTGGACTCTGCATCTCGTCTAACGTGAAATACAGGGCAAGAGGAAATTAGTCCAGGGCAGGTCAATATGCAGAAGAGCTAGAGCTTGTAGGCTGAGATAAACCTGTCCTGATGCAGTGTAGAAGCACAGGGGAGCAGTTGTAGTGAATTTCCTTGTGCTCTGGTTCTGAGGAAACACTGCAGAAACATTTGGATTATGTATACATGGAGCCAGATTGGGGTTGGCAGGTTATTAGTTTTGAGCTGGAACACAAATGATTGTACTCCTCCAGGAGCCGTCTCTTTATGAAATTAAATAAGAGTTGCCTGGAGCCCCATACCTAGTAGACGTACCCATCCCAATGTGAAAGGTAAGCAACCAGAAATGTTGGTAGAGCATGTGCATTCACAGGCAATATCATTCAATAAATGCACGGACTAGTCAACATGTATATTTTTTTTAATCCAGAATGCTATCTCCACTCAACTGCTACTCCTGTAATAATAGAACTTAACAACATACTATTGATTTATATGTATTTTAGGATTTTTTCCTAGCACCTTCCTTCATTTCACATATGTTATGAGGTCATAGAAAAAAAGACTCAGTTGAAATGAATATACACAATGGGATAGAATTAAGGTTGCTGTGGGAATGTCAACTCTGAATTTCCTGCTTTTGTTGTGATCAAACTGTGGAATGAAATCTTTCATTGGTCTTAGGTTTTAAACATTCTTTAACATAACTAAAATAATTTGTTAAACTTAACCCTTTAGACACAGATGCGCAAAGTAAACTTTTACATGTGCCCAGTAGTTTTCTTCCTAACTAACTCTGTTCATAATAACATCATACTAAGCTCTTACTGAACCTGGACCTAAGAAATAGATTGTTACTTTTGCTGGAGAACATACGTGGCCAGCTGTAACAGAATTTCTGAACGCTTATGGACTATAAATATTCACAATTTAAAATTACAGCGTAAAAAAATTGTGAGTTGTTGTGAGAAACTTTTAGTTGTTGTTGTTGTAGGTGGTGGGTTTTTTGTTTTTATTTTTGTTGGTTTTTTGTTTTGTTTTGTTTTTTGGAATGGTACTGGTATAGATTTTCTTGCCTGAAATAAAAATGTGTGAAAATTGTCCGGCAAAGACCATATCAATTTCTTTGGATGTTGTAATTTTTCTGTTTCTATAGTGCCTTGCTGTACAACAGGATTCTGATGTGATTGATGAAATAGGTAATATAACTATTTATGGGCAACACAAACAACATTCCTCTGTAATGCTAATATAGTTTCTATTAAATTCTGTGGATCTTTGTTAGCCATAATGAAATGTGTATCTTGATGGAGTTTAGGACAAGAGATGTGTATCACATTCTGTCAGAATGTAGAGGGGGCAACAGTTTTCATGTAGTAAATAGACCTCAGTTGAAACATAGAGTTAAAAAAGACAAAGCCAAAACCCTCCCAAAGCAAAGCAAAGCAAAGGGTGTATTTATTTAACGCAGGCTGCATTATTTTTCTGGTGTTCTGTTTGGGGTCATATCTCCAGGTATTCAGGGTAGATTTTGGGCAATTTGGGGTTCTCCAAATATCAAGGATAAGATCTGGCCTTAGGAAAGTAGTCAGTAGTGACTGACTTTGGTAGGACTAAGGGTTTTACCCAAGACTTATTTTGAAATTCAGGTAGTGTGATTTTTGTATCAGTTCATATTATAGATGAGTATACAGGTTTTGGCCCACAATAAATGAAATAAGAATAGGTACCAGTGAGTATTTTTTCCAAGATTTTCAATTGCTTTTAGACCTTCCTTTCCCATATAGGAAAGTTTGACCCTGACTTGTGGAAGCAGGCTAACTTATCTGGCATAACCCCTTTTTTGAAAAAGGGTAGTCAGTCTTCATATCAGAAAGATAAGCTTGTGGTTCAAATCAGTTTTACAGTGGTTCTTCTGGAGAGTGGTTGGTCTGCTATTTGATTGTAGCTTATGGCTAAAACGGACCCAAGTCCCAGCATAGAGGGAGACTCTCAGAGTGTGCAGTTACTGGAACTTTCCTTGAAACTGCTTCTACACTCACATCTTTCCATTATGTACAAAAGGTATAGTGACCCCATGGAGAGTTGCTTGAGATAATAATATAATAGCTGAATATTTAAATTTTCTGACCAACAAGGGAATACATTTGATTTTTTCTCAGGGCAATTAACAGCATTCATTTTTGCCTTTAAGTTTGGGAGATAGTGTGGTCTTCTTACATTGAAATAAGAGCTGAGCTAGTCTTGTTTATGTAAATGTACATTGGAAAGAATTTCTGGTTTTAATTCAGGAATGAATGCTAGCCCTGGCTTTGTAAACATCTATTGAAATAATTGAGTATTTAATACCTGAGCTTTTATTAATTAATTAATTAATTTATTTCCATCTCAGACTCTTTTGTGTGTGCAGGTATGTGCCCTCTAGATCCTTACCTTTGCAGGAGATTCTTCATAATGAATTATTAAGGGGCAAATTTCAATTTCTCTGGATTCATGCTACTTGCATTTTGCATCACATGGAGCCACAGTGGCAGCTGGCAAAACTGTGTGCTCAGAAACATGTTTTCAAAGATAATCTGCTTTCTTTGTTCAGTGGAAAGGGCTTAGAAGAATTCTGTGTTGCACTATCTGTGTTCATGGCCTCTGCCTATAGATGAGGTGAGAAGCAGAGCCATAGGTTAAGAAGCATCTGTTGTTTCAACTCCTCTCCAAATAGTAAGACAAAATTTTGAGAGAAAGAAATGTTTTCTTTATCTGAATGTCTCTTTATTGTAACATTTCTGAAAGTATTTGCAGGTTGGTTACACAAGGTGAATGTACCATGTTATGTACAAAACACTTGTGCAGTAGTTAAAACAGCCTGAGATCTAAGGCAGAACCCTCACCATCCGAAGATAATCATAGCAGAATAGTGGGAGATACTTTTTTCACTCAAGTAGTGAGAAAGGAGTCCTACTTCTTCCCACCTCTCCATGTATAAATTCTGGTGTGCTCTCCCGTAGTCATTTTGTCCATGTAAGATCACTTAAGAGCAGTTCAGTAGTCCATAACTGTCTATGGACTTTTAACTATAAGGGAGGGAATATTTTCTGGGTAAACTTCCCCTAAAGGAGCATTACCTTTGTAGTAACAGCCTGGTGTAATGAACAGGAGCAAAGCTTTGCTACTGAAGTTTCATACCAGATAATAACAAGAATATCTTTTTCACACCTGAAATGATGGTCACACTTTCAGCTGTGGAAATCAGCAGAGACTGGGTTTGGATGTATTGTTTATACATACTATGAGGAAGATTTTTCAGTTGTACTTATCTTTTTTATTTACTATTCAATCATTTGCCTTGTATTTGTGAAGGCAGCTAATATACACATATTTGTGTGATGGTTTGCTATGATGCAAAGTTCCAGCAGTCTGGACTGCTTCCAAGAGCATTTTGGAAGCAGAAATCTACTTTGATGACTTGATTAAGACATCCTTCACTAGCTTTGTCTTTTGCACACAGGGCATTATATCATGATCAAGCTGTCTGTCCATCTCTCTATCTGTCTACCTATCTAAATCAAATGTCTGCAAATGTACATGTAGACCTAGCTAGCAAAATGTTGTTTTCTTGGACAAAACCTCCAGGTTTTGATTGGCTGCTGTATCAGTAGACTGGAATAATTACAGCTGTCCTTGGAGGCCTTCTATAAAACTGCAGGTGTTCAGCTTTAGCAAATAGTTCTTATTATATGGATAGACTTTTGGCAGCTAGTAATGATGTTTCCTGAAATTGAAAAATTATTTTCTACCTTAGACGCTGGTTTTACATTACTGGAATGTTGGAGAGGGAACCAAATACCTCTCATCGAATAGTACTACAACTGTTTCTGTTAGTTGTATATATTTTCTGATTTGTATATTTTATACTGGAGTGCAAGTTTTTTCCTTAACTGTTGTGGTCAGATTTGAAATCTGACCTAGGAGAAGTAAAATTTTGAGGAATGAAGGAAATGTCTGCCAGCAGAGGTTTATCTTCCTTTATACATAACTAGCAACTGGCTTGCAGTCAGTGTACCACCAAACCCTGAGGTGAGGGAGTGTTGTAAAGCATTTAAAAATATTAAACATTATAATAGAATACTTTAAGAAACTTTCTTTTCTTTTTTGTGTCACTGAGTAAGGCATATACAAAGATTCTATGACTATAAATTTAACCCATTCCATACCACCATCATATAGTGCTGGAAAAAAAAGATGGATCATTTTGTTACAATCACTCTCTTGGACAGTGAGATTGTTGGCATGCAATATGACACTTTTGGGGAACTGTAGTTTAATTGCAGGGAGTTAACTTATTAGAATTGTATTTGTATTGTATTTAGTTATCCAAATGTTTGACTGGATAACTTGGTGCTCACATTTTCTTTATTAAGCATACTTGACCTTTACAGTGCTGAATCAGTACCTGAAGCCTGGTGGCTCAAGAGTCTCCTCTCCTAATTTTTATTTATTTCCAGAATAATACCTTGTTGAAGTAGGGTTATTTGGGTTTTTTAAATATACAATATTGAGTCTCAATGTACAAAATTGAGTCTCTTCTAGACACTGTAGGCATGTCTCAAGTCTATCAAAACAGAATACTTCCTCAGGGAAAGCACTGGTTCTTTAAAAATGAGTGTTGGGAAGTTGTCAGTTCCTGTGTGCTTTTTTGTTTTGTTTTGGTTTTTGTCTCTTTTTGAGGTGGAAAAATATTATTGAATATGAAGTTAATGGGAATTTCCAACTTCAATAAATAGGGGGTGTGCAAGCCAACTCAGAGTGCCCAGAACATGCAAGTTCTGGAAGGGAATACAAGGATGGAAGGGAATTTTAATTAATTTTGTTTATTTTTATTGATTTTCTCAATCTTTGAATATATAGTTATTTTGTTTGTCAAATGCAGTAGAGGAAAAACTGCTATGGTTGGCCTGCTGTATGTTTGAAGCCTTTACATAAAGAAGAAGACACTATTAAGTGCAGCTATTAAGTACAAATCTCACACTCTAATATAATTTTATCTGATGTTAAGCCACAGTGCTACAGATATGAGTTACTGCTGGTGGCATAAGTGTTTGGCCATATTTACATAAAGGTTCCTCTTTGTCTCCTTACCTGTATTGCCTCTCATGTTTCTCACATCCATTTGTTCAGAGTTCTCCAGGTTTTTTTCGTCGTATGAAAGGATCATTTTCAAAGGGTTTTGCTTCTTGCATCCATGTCAGCACTGCAGATCAGAATGTGACAGGGAATACCTGGTTGCACAGTTCCTTTAAACCTGAGCCAGTAGCACTGCAAAATGTTAGGGAAACCACCCTTTCATCTCACATCATCCTCAACTTAAAAGTGAAAGGTTTGTTGATGAAATCCTATTTTCAATCTGTAGAGGTCACCTGTAATGCACTGCTCTGAGGATAAATGCCTAGTACTCTTTGAAGTTAGAGGTTTCTTTTTTTTAAAGGCATGTTTAATGATATTTTGTTTTGCCAAGATACTGTGCTGAAAATTTTGAAGAGTTCAGCTGCTTTTAAACTGTTATTAACCTTTCAGTCAATTGTTAACAATCCTTTCCCAACTGATATTTTCATTATTTCAATATGCTTCAAATTTTTTTTTTGGTTTTGGGAGAACTGCAAACCTTGAGGTAGTCTATGATGCAAGATGTGGTAACTAGCTTCTAGGTGAAAGTACACTAAACCAAATGTATATTCGCTTGGCAATCAGTGACAAAGATAATATTAATTTCACTTGGAGAAGGATTACATCCTGCCAGTACATCATAGAGGAATGAAATGTAAACCTTAGTTTATAATGTAATACTTAAACAGTTGTGAAACTCACATTCAGGATAATTTTTTATCTCTTTAAGTACACTATTGGTATGTATAGACCATACTGGTTTTTCCCAGTAAAAGAATAGAATTTTATTTCACAGATTAGCTCCACCTAGTTTTGCTAGGATGGTCTTTTTCTCTTCATGATCCTGACTTATATCAGTAGATGCAGGTTTGCAAAGGCTTGCTGTAGCCCAGCTGGGCTTTTGTGTATGCCTGGGGATTTGGCACATTATAGCAGGAATTTCTTATCTATAACTCTGTCTGTTTTGGTAGCAGAATAAACCACTCCACCTGTAAATTGTTCAGCAGACAACTTTCACAGTGCTAGAGCTGCGCATGAATGTTAAACACTTTTCAGAACTGAGCTCCCTGCTTGCCTAGTGCAGCAGTGGTTCTGTGCTTGTAACTGCTCTGTTTCCTGACCCAAGCAGGCATGTGGGGAGTTCAAGTTCGGTTAACAAGAGCAGGCTGACATAGAAAAGGCTTAATTTCACTAGATTCTACACTGAATCCTGTCTTTTTATTGTTAATGCCCTTTTGTTAATTTTTGTTTCTTTGTTTCATCTGCCAGAGAGTTCAGCTGGCAGCAGGGAGAATTTCCTGAGCTGACTTGGCCTGGTAAATGGCTTTTAAAGGCTTACTGTTTCAGGAGGAATCCACTTTCCAGGGCTCTGTCACTTTCCTTCTTTTGATTTTTGTGTTCAGTCCCTTCCTTACCATTCCCCACATATGGTATGCACAGTTGCAATGACTTGCATCTGTCCAGAAGTGTGACTTTCTTAGAACTGATTTTCCTTTTCCTTTGTGCCTGAGCCAAAAAAGGACTGTGTTTTACACAAGGCTGCCAGCACCCTTCTCCCAAGAGAACATGTGTGGTCCCTCACATTCATCTGAATTCCCACTAACCCCAAAGATCAAGAATGTTTAGACTTCTTCCTGTCTCTGGTGGCCACCATTATCAAAATGACTTTGTCTGCCCAGAAAGTTAAAACTTGCTGCTATTACACTTCCAGTTCTATCAATGATAAACTGTGGAAAACCTCAGTGTCATATATTGTGTTTAACATGAGAAGCTGTTTGACACAGTGTATCCTTGAAATGTTTATAGTGAGTAAGCAAAACTTTGAATTCATTTAATAAAACCTTCCTTTAACCTCAGACATGGAGCCTGTACAATGAAGTTTTATCTCTCTCAATGATATTCACTCATATTTGAAGGGCCAAGCACTACACAATAAATGTAGGCAAGGAGACACTCTCCATTTTGTTATATCCTTTCATTGAATTCCCTTAGCATTGAGGTCAGTTGGTATTCCTGCCCTCTACGTTTCACTTCCAATGGCTCCTGTCTCTAAGGGTACAAGGGACAGGAAGAAGAAAGTAGAGTATATTGCAAACTGATTTTCCTTCAGAGGTGGTTTATTGCCTGCTTAATTGCCCTCCTTGTTAGCTATTCATGTTGTTTCTTTGAGAAAGAAATTTTATTTGATAGATCTTAACTACTGTCTTGTCTGTGAGTGTCTTGAAAACTTGATTGAAACACAAAGCAGTATAGGAGACAATGGGATGTGATATTTTGTGAGAAGGAGAGTTGCTCTGCAGCTCTGGAGGAAACTACTAGTTTGCTATGAGGGGAGCCAAAATGGTTTTAAGAGAATGTGACAAAACAGAATTTTCTCAGCCCTAATTTCACCTTACTGATACATGTCATTATCCCTCACTGAGCTTTTGCTAAAAGGGTAGGTGGGGCACCGGATGGCCAAAATTTCTATGACAAACATCCTTAGATGCAGCTGAACTCATATTGATGGTAGTTGCTCCAGTGCTCCTTTCAGCCTGCATTCCAACTACAGGAAAAATAGCTTTAAATTAAATACTATGCAGACATCTATAATTTTGATATTTAGCAGTTCTCTATAATAATAGCTTAGCAGAGCATGCCAAAGAACATTAAAATACCTGAAATGAGGTCCCTAATGTTCTCTAATAGGGAACATTAATGGACCTCTTCCTCTCACTTTATCCCAAGCCACCAGGACAGGCAGCAAAGGAATACTTTAACATGCTTTTGTATGGGGGGTGTTACATGAAGTGGGATTGATTCACTTGCATTGAAGAAGTTCCAGATGGAAGTTGCAGGCCAAAAATTGGCACGAGGATATGCTGGAAAAGTGTCTCCACATATTTGTCCTCTGTACAAGCAGACATTCTTCCGTTGGCCACTGCATGGACTTTTGATTTGACTTGGTCCAGCTATTCCTAGTTCCTAACATGCACTACATGGGAAAAATGAAAATGGGTTATTGGATAAGACCCACAGCCTTGTCTTAGGTGAAAATTTGCTCCTTAGTTGAAATAAATTAGCTTGTGCCTTCCTCGTTTCACTTTTTTAGCCAGATAGGAGATTTTTAATGGAATCTTCTATGTAACACATATGATTTCATTTGCTCCTTACAGGCCTCCTCTCAGGCCATAATTCTTGATTTCTCCTAATTAGTTGCTGTGGAAATGATTATGTCATAAACACAAACAATGGGAATATAAGGAGCAGATGAATTCTTAAGAAGCAAAGATTTGTTTTCCTGTAAATGACAAAAAACTCCAAAACCAACAACCCAAAGGATAGGCATTGTAATCATTTCTGCATTGTCTTTCATCTCAGGATTTTATAGTATTTCTCAAGTATTAATACATTAAAGATTTTTGAAAAGCTGCTGCAGAAATGGTGTTGAAACCTTCCATCTTAGTTGTCCTTGGTAACTGATGATGAAATCATTGTTGCTTGCAACTGAAATTAAGCTTTACATGCAAACTGAGCCTTTGCTCTGAGAGCTGTCCAGGTTCTTCCCAATGTACACATTGTCACTAATTATAGAGATCCTGTTGACCAAGTTATTTACACCTGTGCAGTCCAATTTGTTTCAAGGCTCTTTTTGTCCCTCTGCCTTCAGATTCTTTGCCTTTGAGATTTGTGGGCAGTTCTAACACTTTCAATAATGTTTCCTCACTGTTTCCCAACATTATGTGAAAGAACAGTAAATAATTGTATCAATGGATTACAAGGTGGAATGGAATCTACAGCTGTATCAATCTCAGCTATGCTCTGCATTGGGTGAAAAATAAATAAAAATATATTTGTTTTGCCTCTGAAGTCAGCACATGTGGCTATGTATCCTCTGGGGAAGGAAATCCATTACTCTGCTCAAGCCCACTGTATAGCAATGTTCCCATGAAGTGCTGAAAATGAGGCTCGTATAGCATATAGGCCATGTGAATTCACACGTGGATTTCACCAAGGGAGAAGCTCGTTGAGTCAGAAGATGCCTTTTTGCATAGTCACTTTTCAGAGTTGTGCTATATTTTTGGCATTCACAACATCTCTGTCATGTGAGTATTTATAACTGGTGCCTTTTACAGATGGAAAATCCAAGGCACAGAGAGATTATATGACTTGTCTAAAAGAGCACAGTTGGGTAATGGCAGAGTGAACACAGAGCTCAGGATTTCTGACTCTGTCTCCTAGACTCCACAAAACATTTCTAGAGCAATATTGAAGTGATGTAATGTGTAAACAGAATTGTTTCCAAACAAAAATATCTGTCAGGTTACATTAAATATCTGCAACAGCTATTTAAACATGCAAGAACAGATTGATTTTAAATTTATGTAGTCTTTTCTTTAGCGATGAGAGGGAAGACATACTAAAGTGTTAAAATGTTTAGATCTCTCACTGATAAAAAAATTGTAGATATTATCCTGCTCTCAGTTGTGGAATAGGAAATCTACATGGTTCTTAGGCTTCCAGCTAAAAAGTTTTTTGAAACTGAAGCTGTAAGTGCAAGTTAGTAAGTAGGACATTCTCGTCAGCTGCCGGCATCTGTTATTGGAACTATACACTAGTATATGTCCAGCATTGCCTTACAGTATGCCAATGGCAACTTTATAGAACTCAAACATGCACAAGAAAGATATGTGAAGAGAGGCAAAATGCTTTTGCATAGTTTTTATATTATTCACACAACTGGAATGTGTACAGCATAGTACAGAGTGTAACAAGAGCAAATGCTGAACCACATCAAGCTGTTCCCTTGTTGTGCATGTCATTTAAATATCAAATCTATAAGGGCGTTTGCTGTGTTCGTCACACACAGAAAGACCACAACTAAGTGACTTAAAAGTATCCCATGAGTTTTTAAAAATGCGGACAAACAACTCTTTTCTTTTTGATAATTGCAAATACATTGTTCCACTCTGTTGGTTCTGCAACATCTGGCGTTTTATAAAGCATTTTAAAATGTCATCTCCCTTTTCCATTTGCCCACACCCTTCCCACTGCACCTTAACCCCAGCAGACCAAGAAACTTTAATTTATAAGGAAATCAGTGGTAAATCTTGCAAAATAGAGTTAAGGAATTGTGTCTCTATAGGTTTGAACTATTCTTTGAATTAACAAGGAAGCCAAGTCAGTGATATTACTGTATGGAAGATTTCCATGAGGAAGAGGAACAAGATTCTGGGCTGATTCAGTGGAAAGGTGTTATTAAATGACTCTTGCAGATCAGATTACTTAGAACATTTTGCTTGGTAATGTTAACTTGATAGTCTCGGCATTAAGTCTTCATAAGAAGATCACAAGGCAGTTTCTCAAGAATGAAAGATTGTAATCCCCTCGCCGTTCTGGTATGTGTGCAATGTTTGACTTGTAAATTGAGTGTAGTTGCCCCACAGTTAGCAAGCTAGTGAACTTTGTAGTTTGTGCTTCAGGATGAGCTTGCAGGTTAAGGAATCAAAGTAGATGAATGATAAGGCTGTTACTGTAGACCAGTTGTCCATAATCAGGGTGTTTTATTAACATTTTTTGTAGGCGTTCTTGTCAGTCTATTGTAGTATAGAGTGAATAGAGTACTTTGAGATGTAGGATGTGAGTACGGTACAAATCTAATATTATAGAAATAACTGCAGAAATATCCCTAAACAAGGCATCTCTATAAATATCACGAGTTGTGGGGGGTCATCTTGCCTAACTTTAGCTATCAGTTAGGCATATGGTCTCAGCAGTTTGCATAGCCCCCATTTTCAGTGGAGACAAAAGGAGTGGAGACACCTCTAGATGGCAGTTCGTCCTGCATGTCTGGGTGAGATTGGATACTCACTTTCCATCTGACTCAATTTGAATGGGTTGGATCTCACCTTTATTACTCAGCACAGAGGAAGATGATTCCCAATCCCATGCATTTAAAGTAAGACTTATTTCCTTAGCTCTTGAAGTCCACAGGGGAGATTTCTTCTGTATACAAATCATGAGGGTTGAAGAAGAATACAGTGAACAGTTTACTCAGTGAAGTTGCCTTTTTCATAAATGCACTGTGTGTGTCAAATCCTAAAATGAAATACATCTGGCTAGAGTCAGAAGGCTATGTTAAATTATTTGTATTAAATGTAAATGATATGTAGTTTCTTTTTACCTAGCTGGTGAAAATCGGCAAAATTTTATTTATAGTGACAAAATGTCATGTTGAAATATGTTTTTAAAAGGAGACTGATGCACACTATATGAATGATTTCTGATCATAGTCTTAGTGACTAGGACATTCACAACATTCACTAGTGTTGTTGTCCTCATGGTCACACTGGCACAGCACTTCTCCACCTACTGTAGATCAAAATTACTAAGTACTACAAGTGCCCTAGACAAAAATTTCTTAAGAGGCTAAATAAAAGTGCAGTGCTTCAGAAATCCTTTTCCAAGTTCTGTGTTGCCTTAGCTAGAATGTTATCAGTATCCAAGGAGATGCACTGGGACCTTATATCATTAAACTTTTTCATGTCTGTTGTGCCAGAGCTTGTGACTGTCAGATAAATAGGGATGCATTTACCTGCTTTTCTCTCACTAAAGCAAGTAACAAGCAATGAAAGTACAATACAGTAGCACTGTTTCAACATGGATTAGAAACGAGAACATCTGTTTTAAGCTCACAAATAAACTTGTACCTATGTGCTGTCATCTACTCTTCTTTCTGTAACAGTTAATTCCTTAAGATTTTCTAGTTTGTGCTGCATTCAGACTTTTATTTTCCTGGCAACATACACTCTTCATAAAGAGCACTTCTTGTTTAAATTAACTAAACATAAATGATAGGGATTAATTTTGCTCCTTGTAAATAAACTAAAGGGGCAAGTTGCAGACTGGAAGATGCATTTTTGCAAGTAAAGGCATAGTAAAACTATGAGTATTATAATTAATTTATAATATAAATATAATATAATTTATAATATAAATAAGTTAGAGAGTGATGTAGAATATTTCCATAGGAGTACTGGACACAAGCATTCTGGTTATGACTGAGATTGATAGCTTTAAGAATGGGTTTATGGGGAAGGTTATAATTTTGAAATCCAAAGGCCCAGATACAGATATTAAGGTAGAAAAGAACATAGGTAGTTTTTCTTCTGAGGAGGCTTGGTGTTCTAAATTCTTGGATAAAATCATGCTTTTTTTATAGTTTGTGGATATACACTTTGCTAGCTACAGTCTTTAATAATCTGACAATTTCTGCTCCTTAATCTTTATTCCTGTTTGTTGTGTTCTCTTCTTCACTGTGATGAGTCACTCAGATGATTGTGATACCAGCAGTGTGCCATCAGTACGGTGAACTCAAATCCCGTTAGTATGCAAACACTATTGCTGGAGCTCTAGAAGTTTAAGAAATAAAGGGAAGTGGTGCATGCCTTTCAACCATCAGCCACCTGACCTTTTGTTCTCACATGGCTTAGTCCCTCTTCTATACATGATTTCCACTTGGGACTTCTTTGGCTTTTTTCCATTTTATTTCAGTTAGCATTTATTTCACACATCGTTATGAGAAGCACTGGTTATGAAGATACGCAGCTCTGTCATAACAGAAGTATTTCTTATGCACCTGCAATTTGACATTTGTGTTCGGGGAATATTGTAGAGTGAATAAAAAAACTGAGATAATTTAGGGGCTTTTGGCTCCACCTGCTATGGAATTGTTGTATTTTTTGGAGGAAGGGCGTTGTGATGGTTTTTTGTTTACTTGGTTTTTTTTAAGTTTATTTTTTTGGTGATGTTTTTTTCCCAAGAACAATCTGCAGGTGCATTTATGGTGTTAGGGAAAAGGTGCATTGTAGGTTATATAACGTGCTATAAGCAGAGAAGAAATGAAAATCTGTAAAACAGATAGCTACTAACATGTTGTAAATACCCTATTTTTAAATGCAAGGGGAAAAAGGTGTTCCACATATAGTCTTCAAGCTGGAAGCTTCATGTTGTAATAGTACCATGTCAATGTGCAAGTATTAATCACTTCCTGTTTGATATTTATAACAGCAACATCAAAAAAACCCTTTTCTCAAGAAGCTTTGTATTCTTGTTGCTTTTGATCCTCTTTCTTCAGATGTATCTATTCAGGTGCACTGAATTCCTTAAGACCACCCTAGCCATCTCTGCTGCATGTGTGCAAATGAAAGGACCAGTAACCTGCTTGTACCTGATCCCTCAGAATCCTCCTGGTGCATGGAGCTGTTTGCCACTGTGCCCAGTTGTCCCACCAGCCCTCATCAAATACTGGCAGCGGGAACGGGGAGGGTGTCAGGGTGTGCTGCAGTTGTGCTCTGCCAGGTCTCAACCAGGTGCTCACAGAATTAGGGAGCCATGAATGGTTTCCTGATAGTGTTCCCCAGCCTTCCTTCTCTGAGTAAAACTCTGCACAGGAGAGTGTCTGGTCTGATAGCACTCACAAAAACAACATTGAACCTCTTCTTGCTGCTCGTTGCAGTCAAATGGCTTCAATGTGAGAATGAGCTAATACTTCAGTAGCTGCCGTGAAATTAAGAGTTCAGATGCATGTATCCACGTTAAGTGAAAAGACAAACAATTTGAGTTATGTTAACAATGCCTCCATAATAGAAAATGTTGATACTTATGCTGATGGGAATTTTCTCTAATTGATCTTCTGCATCAAGGAACTGTTATTGCAAACTGATATTTCACACTTTCATACCACAGTCATTGTTACTTGTTAAGTTCTTTTATACCATGAAGCCTGGGAGTAAAGGGTTCCCAAATACATGTTAATGTTCACCCAACATGTCAAGTAAGTTTTTTCATTATGTGGGTGTGACTGGAAAATGATCTGTTGTAAGCTTTGCTTTAATTCAAGGAAAAATTAAAAAGCAGTTTCAATATTCTTTATTAGTTTTACCATTTCATTCAGAGATTCTGTTTTTTTGGGGGAAGGGAAGGAGGTTGCTTTTGAGGGGAGACTTGCTTGGCAAGTAGTTGTGGTCTATTTTTGTTGAAAACTGAGTGTCAAGACAGGACTTGATTCGAGGTGAAATAGCTTATGGTACAAGGTAAACTATGTTTCCATGGAATATATCTTGTGATGAAAGCTTCTTTCTTAAGTACTCACTCTCTAAATATGCATTCTTTCCAGACAATGTTGCTATTTTGTTCTTTGTCAGGTAATCACAAACTTCCTCAGAAAGGAAAAGAAAAAGGAAAGTAAGAAAAGAAAAAAAAAAAAGCCATGCATCTATAGGAAAGTTTTAAAATTATAGGTTCTACTTAATCTGGTTTAATCTTTGCATCTATAAATTCATGTGTTTTTTGAGAGCTTGTTTTTGAAATTTGAGGCACCCTTCTGTATTTATTTCTCTGAAACTTTTTGCAGCTCTTGTGCTATGAGAAAAAAACAATACTGGCAGTTACTTTGGCTATATAAGTTAAAGACTTTTTGAAATGCATGATTTTCTGCCAACTGTGGTTCCTGGTTTTAAGTGACAAGCTATTACCACCCTTATAGAACAGTGCCCTAAAAAAACCTAGCAAGTTTGCAAATGATGTTTGTGAATTCATTCCTGAATTTGAATATAATGCTTTATCTCCAAGTGTGCAGTTACAGAGCAATGTAATTTTTCATGTACCATACTCGTTGCACAGACGAGTCATGAAATAAAGAGAAAAAGGAAGGGAAGATTTAGGGAGAAGATGTGACTCAGGGATTCAAGATCCTACCAGATCGATAGATCAGCCCCGGAAAGAGAATGACATCCAGCTGCTGCAAATGGACAGATGGAGAAGAGGCCTAGGATGAAGAAAAAGAGTGAGCAGAGGAATAAATGTGGTCAGAAATGGAGGGCAGAATTGGTCCTTTATGCTTTTCAAAAAGAGTAGAGGAGCAGTTGGATTTGGGAAAGAATAAGATCCTAGTGAAGACAAATGGGGATTGCTTCCTGGAGTGAGAGGATTGTTTGCTGGGCCTGATTTTTACTTTTTTTTTCATTGAAAACAAAGATACAATCCTTTTCTTTTTGGTGATATGAAATGGTTTCCTGCAGTCAGATATGTTTAGTGCTGTCACTCCAAATAATTTTTTTTTGAGTTTTAGAATACTTTTAAAATTCCTTCATTCTCTTTAAAGGTGAATTTCAAAATTAAAATGTAATTTGAAAGCATCCACTCTCGAATTTGTCTGAGTGATATGTGTTAGGGTTTTTTGTTTGTTTGTTTGTTTGTTTGTTTCAGTTGACTATTGCTGATTTCAACTTGAAATAATTTTCAGGTAGGCTGAAAACTAATACATTATTCACTGAAAGCACTACTGAAGAGTTTAGCTTCGAGCAAGGTCTTCGGAGCTCTCAGCGATCCCTTCATACCTGAGATAGCCCAGCTACCCGTATGGCTTCAAAATGAGCAGGATGGCTCTTGTGTCAGGGTTTGAAACAGAAAAAGGTTTAATAAGAAACAAAATAACAAACTCATTACTGAGAAAAGCCGTGCCACGGAAAGAGATGCTTGCTCCTGCTAAGCACCCCACAAAAGCGATGAAATCTTTAGTTGTGTCCTTTTTTCTACTAAATCACCCAGGCAGGGCCTCTTGGCCCTGGTCCAATCAGACAGCCCCAAGTTTGAGGTGAAGTCCAAAGGATCCTATGAGGTGTCCCTGTACCAATTCGAAGGAAACTACCCTGGAGAAGTTTCTGGAGTCTTTGCCTTTTTTAGCAGACAAAGAGTACCTGGAAATTCTATTGTAATTTGGTCACCCTGTCAACAGGGGGCACACTCCATCACACAACCCAGCTGTATAACTCATGACATCTGTTGGGTCTTTTTTCAGAAGGAAAAGCTGTGTGAATTGATAATTGCTTTCAAATCCTTAGATACTGTCTAATACAAGTGGTCTTGAATCCAACCTGCAGTTCTCAGCCCCTAATTGCTTGCCAAATAGGCATGCAGTGCCTACATCATTTGAGAGTTCAGATTGTTTGTTCGTAGTGAAGAAAAGAGTGCCAGCTCACACTGTGTCAAAGATTCATGATTTTTTTGCTCTTTCCTTCTTCCAGAATCAATTTTATTTGTTGTAAGTGCTGGGTCATATACCCTTTATTTGTTGTAAGCACTGTTGTAAGTGAGGGTCTTTGTAACATGAAGCTCTTTAAAAGGGAAGCATTCCTGGTTATTTATAATAAATGTCTAAATTTCTTTGGCTTGATCACAGTGTAAAAATAGAAATAATATTTTTTTATCTGTTTGTTTTGCTTAAAATAATGAAAAAACACGAGTCTTTTAAACAAAGAAACAAAAGGTTATTTTAGTGATAAATGATGCATGATACTGAGTGCTAGTAGCATCTTTCTCTTTTCTAATAATTGTCCCTTGGCACATTCATCACTGTTTGCTGCTTAGAGGCCTGTCTGATAATCTTTAGCTAGTTTTAAATCACAGATTTCTCCATATGCAGACCACATGTTACAGAAAGTACTGAAAGTTCATGCGTGCACACATACACACTCGAAGACTTTAAAGATCCATAGGTATCCTTAAAAGGCACGTGCTAAGAGAAAAAGTTAATAGAGTGTGGTACAGGAAGGAGTTTCAGAGCAAAAGCAAGTTGTTAGATATTCATAAAGGTTCTACAAAGTTAGGAGAGAATTCTGATTTCTCTATGGTACACTTCTTTGCCAAGACCGTGTTGTCATTCACAGGCAAGTTGGAGTCACTTGGGAAATGGTGTTTACCTCTAAGACCATTGCCTGGAGGAATTATGGGAGGGTATCTGTGATAGTTGTTGGAGTAGGACAAGTTGTTGGTTAAATAGCATTGTAATTGCATTAAAATTTTATGGCTAACTTGGACTTAATTCCTGTAATCTGAGAAAGAATAATCTGGTATGAGTGAATGCCAGGCTACTGAACATAGCAAGTTCTTTCCTGGATTCCCCACTGAGCATCTTTGCTGTGCCTCATCACTTCTGCAGATTGCCGTGATATAAAAGAGAGTAAAATTGGGTGGCAGTTGTGCCACTTGTGTGCACACATGCATGGCGTACTCACGTGCACTGTATAAAATCTTACCAAATGTCAAGATTTGCTTCCAATTAAAATTTGAGGATGAATATAGAACCTGTTCTCCCTCTTCCGTGCTAGTGAAATAATTTATCCAAAATGTAGGTTTTACCTGAACATAAAGTTTGTATTTCTTTTGAAACAGCCTTCAGGTAAAAATAACAAATTCTTGTAGACAATAATAAACTTTGGTTCACATACTCACTCACTTACTAGTTAGGAGCATTAAAAAACTAAATTGAATTTAACTCAAGTATGCAAACAAATCTATATCTTTTCAGTGACTAGAACAAGAACTGTTTTATGGGTAAGTTTCTTCTAAGCAGCCTTATTCCTGACTTCAAACAATTTTTGTATAGAAAACCTGAAAGGGTAGAAGGGCTATGTTGGCATTTTGCAATTCTGTTGTCTGGCTCTGCTCAGGTAGTGAGGAAAATACAAATTCTCACTATTTTTACAGTCAATTTTCCACCAACTGAAATAAAAGAAAATACTTGTCAGTTTATGTGATATTTGATCAGCTGTTTGGTGTATTTTGCTATTCTGTTGTCTCTGTAACACTCATTCAATGTGGAGATAGTGGGGAACGTGCATCTGCTGTCCATGTCCCAAGCATGAAAGATATATAAAAATTTCAGCAACACCCTCTTTTCAAAGGCAATGCAAGAGTAAATTCTGGACACAGGGTGATGTCACATCCTTGGAAAAAGTTGTTACTTTGTTATGATTTACCTAAAGATTTAAACCACCTGTTAGTAGTGTAGGTTTTTTTTGTTTTGTTAGTTTTTGTTTTGTTAGTTTTTGTTTGTTTGTTTTTGTTTTGGGGTGTTTGTTTGTTTGTTTGTTTTAATTGATCAGAAATAGATCTGAATTTAAACAAGGGGTTAGTACATGTACTCAAAATGAAGGAAAGAAGTCCACTGTTGCTGAAATAAACACAGCCATTATAAAATTATATGCTTTAAAATTTCTAACATCTAAAAATTGAGGGAGAAGACTTTTCCCTTTCTACTTTTGTTGGTCCTCTCTGTGTGCTGGGAATGGGTTTGTTTATAGTTAAAGTAGGCTATAGTGACTCCGATCCACAGCAGCATTAAATGTGGTGGGAAAGAGAAGGGTATTGCAAGACCAAGTTTTAGGTTTTTTTTATAACTGATGAAGCAGTTATCTCTTCTTACAGCATCTCTGTGACTTTATTATAGCTCTTAAGCACAGTCAGGACTTTCTACGTATATAGAGTGAATGCATGGCCTCACTATAGATATGTGAAGTATACTTGAGTGTTTTGTAGTTTAGATGTGTAAAACTGTATCTGCTAAGGGACAACTGGGGGTAAACTGATCTATTTCAGGAAGAGATTAGGAAAGGAAAGATTTATCAACATCATTTTCACACTCAAGAAAAAGTGATGGGTTATATACTCACTGATGTATTATTTACATTGTGCGCTGTGGATGGCACAAAGAAATTATATTTTAAACTGATTTCATGTGTTCTTTAGTGAAGAGAGTCAATATGTTGGTAGATGTTCACGAGATATTCATTGCTATACTTAATCCTCATCATATAATACTTACACTTAACTTAAAGGAGTTATGTCGTGATGATCTTTTATAAAATACATAAACCAGCTTGTTTAGGAAAAGAAAATCTTGGATGGCTAAAAGATTGTAGCTGGCAGGAGAAATGAGAAATCACCATAGGAAGTTCTTACTGATGGAAGTGGGCACAATGAACAGCACTGGCATTCAGTAAGTTTGTCATAAGCGATATTGGGAGCACCAGTTTTCCATGCTGTTGGCTATTCCTGACTGCTAACAAAGGTTTTGGTCACATTCCAATGTTTTTTTCATAGTTAAAGGTCTCACAGTAGCAATAATTTCAAGTCTTCTGTGTATTAAACTGCAAAATATCCCACATAAAAATATCTTTCAATTTCAATGTGGAAAAAACCAGAAATGTAGTTGTTGCCTCCACAGAAGCTGTTGGCATTTTTGGTAGTTAGAAAAATGGCCAGTGTGAACAGACCAATTTAAATTTAAAATGCAGATTTACAGTTTCAGATGGTATCTCATTCAGAGCAATCTTGTCCACACATCAGGGAACAGCATATTCTGCCTGAAGTAATATGTGGATTAAAAATCATGCATTACCTCAGAAAGACTACACCCCTTTTTTTATAATTAACTTACGCAAATCTACTTTTTAAGTAATTATATTAGCAAGTACTTTCTGGAATGTCAAAGGTGTAAAATCCTAGAGAGAAGGGTTTTGGTAAGAGGCCAAATATTATGAGCATTTTGTATGTGTTTGTGTGTTTATGCATGTATCTGTATATATATATTTGAGAAGGAAAAGGATCTACATCTGAAGTAGGCTGTTGCATCAGAACACAAAATACTGCCATTGCAGTGCAACAATAGAGCAGGGCATAAGAGCTTAGCCTAACAGGAAAAACAAAAGTTTTCTTTGAATCTGGGAATGGTTTTCATCTATTTTTTTCAGAGAACTATGTGACAGCTCTGTTCATTTCCTCACCCAGTGAAAAAGTCTTTTCATTTAGTCAGAAATAAAGAGGAATAGCCTTTAAAGAGGTATCCTATCCTTAAAGTAGCCCAATACAGATATGGACAAGTCTTGGATTTTTGACATCAGCTTTCTTGTTTCTCCTCTTGACAGATAAATCAAGTCAATAATATTAACTTGGCATAGAATTTATAAATATAATAAGGAATCTTCATTTGCTCCCAGCGATTCTTAAATTTTAACTTATCTTTTAAAAGTCCTCATTATAAGATTGTCATGTAAACAGAATATTTTCTGTCTCTACTTGGCAAGAGAAAGATGATTTTTAATATGGAAGCAAACGGAATCCTTAAAATAGATGTGTTCAGTCCTTTGGTGGTCTTTTTCAGCCTTGTGAATTTCTCATGATCTATTTTTTTCATATGATAGATATATTGACTTCTTTAACTGAATTAAACCCCAATCTTATGGGACCTCTGTTGAAACAGATATTTAAGAGACGTTTAGCATAGATAAGCAAGGAAAAGTTCCCCAAGCCACAAGATCAAAATTTTAGAGCCATGTTATTGAATAGTCTGTGTATTTCTGCCATGATAGATGAGACAAATTTTTTTTTTTAAAAAAGCTGCCAGGAACAAATCAGCATAAATGATAGTAATCTTAGAATGTGATTTTTCTGTAGGATTTGTTTCATTCACATTTGGCAAAAAGAAGGAAAAAAAAAAGCTATTTTTATTACATGATGCTGAAACCAAAATTCAAGTTTTCCTTAAAACTCATTTTAAATGGGGTATTTTATGGAGGCCATGAACTACTTTAATATATATTCCATAATTCTGGGGTGTATTTTTTTTCTTGTTTTTATTCACTTTAGCATACTGAATGATTGAAAATCCAGCTACAGCTAGCATAGGCTTCATTGTTGGAGCTGAAGCCTTAGATGTGCACTGAATGGCAAGTGGTGAACCCAAGAAAACTTAATGCTGTCTAAAGGAAGAGAAGGGCCAGGGTAGTTGGATGAATACTTAATTCCTTATATCTGTTTTATGTCTCTAGTCAGCCTGGAAACACAAATTTCCTAGTGAAAGAGTTACATGATCTTTCCAAGAACTCTGCTCTCTTGCAAAAGAAAAGATTGGCTTCTATGAAAAGTGTCGGCAATGAAGGGAAAGTAGGAAATAAGAAAAAATATATTGTGTAGGAATGTCAGCAGAAGAACTATTTTTAAAAAGTAACATTCTTACTGGCACAACCGCCTGGCCTGTAAATAAAGATTGAATCCTCAAATGACACAACACTTCATTCCCTCACGTTAGAAAAAGGACACTGTCTAGCAGAGACTTCCAGTTGCCCAAAGCAGTAATTACTAGCACTCTGGAATGAGTCAGGAAATTGTTTCTTTCTCTTTGATAAATTCTGTGACAAGAATTTAGTATCCTTCACTAAAACCTCACACGACATGCCTGTGGAACTGTAAGAAAAACCAAATCTAACCCTTCCCCAAAGAAACAGGACTTTACAATTTTTGGATTCAGTCTGCAGATTCTGTCAGTTTTCTTCCATCTGTCATTTATTGTATCCATAGCTTTCCATATTTAAAAAATAGTCACTATAATTTTCCACTTAACAGTAATAGTTGCTTATGTCAGCAATCAAAATTTTTCCAACAAGAGAAGGAAATATATGTTTTGCTTTGTGTTTTCAAGAATTAATACATATGCTCAGCATATTACATGGCAGTTCCAGTGTTTAATATTTTATTTAAATGTCTTATGAATAACTTTGTACTTCTGCTCATTTGGGCTAGCTCATGGGGAAAAAAAAAGAAACATTTTATTTGATCTGTTTGTGTTAAGGAATGGAAATTCAAAAGTACCATAGCTTGGCATGGAAACCCATCTGGTTAATTCAGTGGAATAATTCCCTTTTGGCCATCATTCTAATTATTATATTGAAACATATTCTGTTTCTTTTTCCAGCCTGGCCTCTTGTACATACACAAAGATACAATTGAGAAATTGAAAGATTCCACTTAGGAAGAATTTCACCTCTTTCTAGCAGTTTCTTTAGTCCTGGAGTTTACTATGCATTTTTCACACAGAAATATAAAAGTTTACTTGTTAATGTGTCTCCTCTTATTCTTCATTGTCTCTCTTCCTTGATCACATTTTTCGTAAGTATTTTCCTTATATTACCAAGGTATTTTTATTAACGCAGCACACTTTTTATATATATTATAAATTATTTCAATGGAGCAGGCTATGAGCATTCATCCTTGTTGTTGAGAGGAGACCTGCATTGCTTTCACAAAAATATCTCTTGCATACAGGAGTTTATGTTCAAATTTAAGCTTTATTTTTTAAAATAATTAATTCAGTAGTTGAGAATTACTGCGTCAGAATTGTACACTATACAAAAACATATGGCCATCCTTAGCAGAAGACATGGATCCAGCTAGGTGAAGTTACAAATAATGCAGCTTTGTGGGTCTCAAACTAGATATTTTTTTTATTTTCTTGTTATGGTTTCCCCAGCAATCCTATTATGCATGCAAATGAACATGGAAATTATGTACATTATGCAAATGTAAATTATTGTCAGAGTAATAATTTAGTATCTTTTGGAAAAGTTCCAAGCATAAACAGACACCATCTTTTATGTCTGTGCTACTTTATAGGTCCCATTTTTATTGGAACACTATAAAGTCGGTCCCTTTGATTCTCAGTTTTGTCAGTCAATCAAAACCTTTTTACCTTAATTAATGTTTCAGGGATTAAAAATTATGTTTTAAATAAGGCAGAAGGGGAGTTTGAATCTGGATCTTTTGACATTACAACTTCATTATCAACATTAAAAAATATGCTTTACAACAGCCTTCTCTCACAACACAAAGAGAAACATATTTTCTTTCTTTTTTTCATAATAAACCCCAAATTTCAGTCAGACTGCGATCACAATATAGTTTTGACAAAAAACCACAAAATATTTTGCATTCATTATAGTACAGAATAAAAGAATTTAATGAAACCTCAAAATTTGCCATGAAATGGAGCTGTCGTCTTCAGTATTGTTACTTCTGATCCTTCTAATCAGTTTTGCCCATTGACTTCAGGATAATATGGTAAAGTTCTGTCATCAGTAGATTCATTCCATCCTCTTGATGGCCATACTACAGCATGAAGAATATTTTGACTATTCTTGGCTTTTATCTTTGGTAGTGGTAGACTTGCTCCCCCTTCAAACTATGTGTATTAAAATACTGATGCCTTTAACTCTTGTGCACTTTGGTTGTGTCCAGTATAAATAAATTGAGTATTGAATGAAAACCTTCCATTTTTACGTGAGTTCAGCCATGCTATTTTTTTGAGGCACGTCTTACAAGACAGTTATGATCTCAGAAAAGCTGCTAGCTGTCTGCTTTTTCCTAATTAACAGATATGAGATCAGAGCTGAGACCTAGGCAGAATGATGTCTTAAGGTATTCAAGTTGTAAGAAATAAGACATTTTCATTTTGCCTAGATATTGATGTATAAAATCCTCCTTACTTACATGAAGTGTTAATGAAGATCAGGTTTCAGTGGGAAGAAGGAAGCCTCTCTATATAACACTAACAAGCTTTTCTTTTGACACAAATATGTTTAGTCACCCAACACACAACTAGTATAATCATTCAAATTAATGGTGTTCATGCAAATCTAGCATCACAAACACTGAAAGGCTTGAGTTACTCATTCTTTCAGAAAGGATAAAACCTTTTTTTTGCTAATTTACAATTGAAAATTGTGTCTGTGTTTATGTGCCAAGAAGTGCACTTGGGCACCTCTTGTCTGATCAAGACTGTCACCTTTGGTGTCCTTGGGTGGAGCACAAGGCACTGAGCTGAGTCCATTAATCTTTTATTAATCACTCTGACATTTTAAAGGATGATTTTCTTGAGCCAGGGGGAAAAAAAATCTCCCAATAGCTTACTGGATGTTGTGAGGACTGGAAACAGGATGGGTAGTCAGAGGCCATTGATTGAATTTTCTGTTACCAAGAAACAAAATAAACAAATGTGTTTCATCCTGGGAATGTCTACCTGGAGAAGAGTTCTCAAGAGACAGTAATTCACTAGGCCTTTTGGCTTATTTGGATTGGGATCAAGCTCCCAAGATAATTCAAAATTTTGGACAGCTATCTGAACCATATTTCCCTATCTCTTTTTGGTACATGCACTTTTCCTCATCACTAAGGCTTTTTTTTAATGTGTCTGGAGAGATTGGTTAACTCTTTGCTCCTGCATTTCACCTCAGTTTGAAGTTTATCGACCAAAACTGTTTATTGCTTGAATCTGCTGTGGTAACTAGCCATTATTCCTGCTTGACAATATTTTCTCATTGTATTTACATTCACTTACTTTCACATATGCACAGAATACATTCAGGTACGCTTTCAGAAGTGATGATGATAGGGTGACCCTGTGGGAGGAAAGCAGTACTGTCTTAACTGTCATCACATTTGTTCCTCAAGTACATTTATTTGTTAGTTTTTTTGTTTGGCACAGGAACAGGACTGTGCCCTTACTGATCAGTAATCACATAAAACTTCTTTGCATCAATGCTCGAGAAGTTCTGTCATAATGTCTTTTCTCTAGCTTACTACTGAAAACTCTGTTTCTCCTAGTCACAGTCATAATCACATCAAAAGCTCCTCTTCTTTTTCCTTCTTGTCTGTCACTACACAGCACCCTAAAAAAGGTGTTTTACCACTTACCACTCTGCTGATAACAAATTGTTTGTGGCTTAAGACAGAATTTATACGTGGACACTGATGGATATAATCATTACAGACATCTCTCTAAATGTTTTCTGTGACTCTTAACGGCTCTAAGGCAATCTTTTTTAGAGGCAACTGCAGGGTTCTTTGATTAATTTTAATTTTTATTGTTATTATTTTATTTTCTGGAAGTCTTGAGCATTTACTTTTGCTTCTAGCTACTATTGAAGAGATCCATAAATTGCTGACCTAAACAATATGACAGTTTAAAGCCCTTTCTTTCCTTCCTCTGCAATTCCAGAGAACTACAAACAAATAATATCTTCATGCAGCTTTGCTATATTTATGATGTCTGCATCTTTATACATACATACATACA
>VWZP01007087.1:237784-275645 GCA_013396995.1 Dicaeum eximium
GTACATACATACATACATACATACATAATATATATATATTTTTTAATATATATATAAAAATCTCTAAGAGAAGTTCTCCATTAATTCCCAAATTACAAGTTCATCCAGCCCTGACAGCGTTGCAGCTCCTCCTGTCAGGTTTTATTCTCAGGTGTTTCCAGATGTTACAAAATTCCAATATAAATGTTTTATGTGTAGAAGTCACTTTTATTTAAAAAAAAAAAAGCAAAAAAAAATCCCCAAGAAACCAACTTAAATATTTTCTCTAATAGAGCAAAAATGTTTACATCTTGTCTGAATCTACCTGATGTGTTTTGGAGTGTTTGCACAATGGACACATGTATGTAATGTTAAAAAAAAATTCAACCACAAAAAGTCCTAGTGTTAATGTTTACGATATTTGTTCATTTTTCTTTCCAGTGTATTATGGAAATAAAACACATTGCAATTAAAACCAAAGTGACTTGCTTAACATTCAGATTCAAACAATATAAGCTTTGCATAGACTCTGTAATGTTTGGGGGTTTTGTCTCCAATAGCTTTGAATATTGCTATTGCTCTAAGTATCATATAAACAACTCTAAACACTTCGTGTCATTTTAGCTTTCGTCAACAACTGTTCCAAATTGGTCAGTTGAAGTTCATACTGTGTAGCTCAGGTATTGCATATCTGTTGCCTATATTCCTTAGTGTCATGATTTGTATTTGAAAAGGACAAGCTATTCCTCACTCTGATTGTTGCATCTTCATGAGCATCCAGTTCCAAAGAAGTTTAGCTTAGAAATAAGCTTATACATTTCCTGCAAATAACTGGTGAAGGAATTTTACTAATCTAGACATAATTAAGAGTTTTAAAATTTCATTGGTTTATTCAAAAGTCAGCTGAAAAATACATGGTATTTTCTTTCTTGGAAATAGCTGTGTGATTGTTTTCTAAACTAAGTATTAAATACAGGGTAAAGAAATGCATGTAAATTAGTAAAATGCATGTAAAACTGAAATGAAATTTTAAAATACAGTAGTAAAAACTATTCTTCTATATTATTGATAAAAATCCTCTCACTGCCTGTGCTCTCTTTTAGTGCTTTTTTTCTTCCCTTTCGTGGATTCCTTGTACCACAATTAGTATCTATGGTATCTAAACATCATCATCATCATTGTTATTAGTCAGAACAAAATTTTTATAACTGTGTTTTTATGTATATACACATATATATGTAATAGATGTACATTCTTGTAATGACAGGCCATAAAATGCCTTGAATATATAACTGCAATCTGAACATGATTTGAAACGAAGTGGAATCTACTGTAGCAGCTCTGATTCTAGGGAATATGCCATGTTCTACATCAGTCAAGATCCTTGAGTCTCTGTAATATCCATCTCTGGATAGATTGTCTTGCTGCTGGTTTAGTGAAGAGCTAAAGGGCCTTGACAGTGTTAGTTATTATGGAACAGTCTGGTACCTTGTCTAGGCTGACAGAATATTTATGGTGATTCTGGTCAAAACAGAAATGAGTTTATGTGTACTGTTCCAGTACCCACTGACTAACCATTGATATGCATAGAAATGGTAAAGTGGCTACAGGCTCCTGAATCCTTTTTCCTCTGTCTTTCTTCCATTGTAGTTGGCTGCTGCTCATGATGGTCTGTTGTGACAGTAGTTCTGTGATGATGTGGGGGATTACTGATAAAGTTCTTTACATATTGCTAGGACTTGATTTAGCACTGTTTGAGCTTGTTGTTCTATGTAGATATAAAATAAGAGGGGAAATGAATAGTTTTGAAACCTCACAAATAGCAGTTATTAAGAGTGCTTTTTAGGTTATGCAAATGACTGCCACCAAAGTCCTTGTTTGTGCTGGATGCTGGGTAAACAAAGAGGTGTTGATCATCAGTAGCCAAGGAGCTCACGGTCCAAATAAAGCAGGGGTAGGGTGGGGTAGAGGTATGAGACAAAAGCTGTGTGAACAATGTGATATTTGGGATAAATGTAATTTCCACAGTTCTTGGCTTCTGTGACTGCCCACACAGTTTGAGGAGTCCATTGGTGGAGGTAGTTTCCTGTCACTACTTACTGGGCGTACCTCTTCAGGAAGGACTCTTAATTTTAGAGCTCTACTCTCACTGAAGACGTCCAAGATGATGGGAACGGATATCAGTCCTTTGCCCACTGATGGGTGGAGAATATTCATCAGTCTCCTAGGTGGTGTCAGTTGTGTATCCTGGCTTGACTCCAGACTATGCTGTGTCTAAAAGGTTAATTTCTACCAGATGAGAATGTCCTTGGCCTTTGACGAGCTTCTCCATGGACTTGCTCGTGGGAAATTTGATACTGGGCGGTAGTTGGCTAGGATCAACTTATCCAGGGTGGGTTTCCTTTCTGTGGATAAACAGAGCATGTGTATATCCAGGAATAGGAGTTCAGCATCTTCTGCCAGTGCTCAATTAACTTGGGGTGATCAAAGGTGATTTTTTTCATTACAGAGGTTCAGTACTCTGCAGAAGCAATATATTTGGGTCTTCCAGCCTGTCAGTAACTAATGCATATCTTCGACTGCAGTATTTCAGCTGACTTCTCTAGTTGACTGTTTATATGAATTTGTACTGTTCATCAAGAAGCATGGGTTAAAGTACTATGCAACTTATTTCTGCACCCTGCTTTGATCCTACAATATCTGTGTATGATGAATTTAAGTTTGTGAGTGCTGGTACTTCTACTGTACTAGTATCTCTTTCAGTGTCAGTGAAATCTCTTTTGTCTTCACCTGTTCTCTTGTTCTAGCAGATTCTTTACTTTTGTTTAACAAGTACATTTGACAATATTTGCAGCTAAAGTGCGGGTTCTGATTGGTTTTTTGTAACTGTTGGGGATGAGAACACCTGACCTCTGCTTCAGCCAATATTCCTGTCAACTGTACTTGCAGAATTGATTTAGTGCTTAGGATGCTGTTTAGTTTATCTCTATGCTTGATTCATATACATACTAATACCAAGAATTATGGAATTTTGGCTCTGAAAGTGAGTGTTACTTAACTGTGATGGACAGTGAGTCTTGAGCTTAATCTAACTTTTCAGCACTAGCTTTCTCTAAACAATGCAACAGTTGAAACTGGAGTTTTCATTGTAAACACAGGAAGTTGTGCTGAAGGGACCAGTACTGTACTAATATAGTAATCTTGCTCTCACATCTTGTATGTGTCAAAGCAAATTGAGCTGCTAAAAGTTGTAGCCTTTTATAGGCTTGCAACTTATAGATTCTTATAGCTTCTTGTACTAGTGGTGCTTTATATCTGGTAATCCCCATTGTGAAAGCTGATGATTATCTAGTATAAACTTAACACTTCACTAGTCCTGCTGTGTTATACCAATCCTACATAAGTAGGTTGGGTAACATGAAGAGTTGATAACTCAAGGCAGAGAATTTATATCTAGTCTTATCTACATTTTATGCCCACAGATGTTTTAGTTGATAGCACCATTTGTTATGATGACAAAATAATGATATTTCTGTGCTACTATTATTGTGCTATTGAATAACCTACTTAAGGGCAAACAAAAGAAACCGTATTAATTTTTTCTAGCATTATAGAAGATTATCATATCACTGTGGAAAAGACTCATCAAATATTAAAATTGTACTTTAAATGCTATTTTCATATTTAAAAGCTGAAAGGACCAAGATTCAAATAATGTTTTTTCATTACCCTGAGTCTGAAATTGTGAGTTGTTTTTCCAAAAGGCTAAGTCTGAGATCAGTACCTGAGTTATATTCCCACATGTGCTTTCTATTTGCTTTCAGTGGACGTTTGCTTGAATAAGAAGTAAAAGGTGTGAACAGAGCTTAGTGGATATTATCCACCACAACATAATAGAAAATGTCTTACTGCTTTCTGAGATTTGAATCTTCTAAAGGCTTGTTCTAGCACATGCTGGTCGAAGTCTTTTTTTGTTTGCTTTTTCATATACATGCTTTAAGGAATGGCTTACTGTTGGAGTGTAAATTTCTGATTTACCAAAATAGCAATTCTTATGTTCATCCTTCAAAAAGGATCCAAGTTTGGAGTATTCATACTTTTGTTAATGTTCATAATTATAAGACTCCCTGTTTGACATACACTTTACATTATTTTAATCTTCACACTTGTGGTAGTTCCATTGTAAAAAAGATGTTCCTAATGTCCTCCAAACATTTTTCAAACATTATCACCGTGATGACAAACAAAACCAAACCTTTAATCATCTTTTTTGATGCAGACAGAGCCGTTCTGCCTATTACTTTTATTTCAGCCTCCAGGCAAATGTTGGCTTTAAAATCTGTCACAGTCTGATTGATCACTTTCCAGGAAAACAGGATTCAAGTAATTTTTAAAGTAGATTTATAATGGATTAACCAGAGTTGTCACATAAAGAAGAAAGGTTTTATTCCTTTTTAATGTCAGAGGAGCTAATATACTCTGTTTAGCAGCAAAAGCTCAAGCATTTCCTAACTACACAATCACAAAAACTAGATGTAAAACAGAAAGGAGAATTTCAGTTCTCGATGTAGTAATATTTTGTTCTAAACTGCTGTATTAATACAAGTGAAATATATTTAAAAACTAGGTCTCAGTAGACTTATCAGAAGTACAAGCCCCTAGAAATGCAGCACATAGTATTAAGTAAAAATGAAGGTGGAAACCTGACTTCATTGAAATCAGTGGAGGTTTGACTGTTGAATTCCAGGGTCCAGGAAGGAGGTTACAGTTTAACTGGAGCAGGATTGATTCAATAGTTGGCAAGAAAATACCCTCAGTTGCTGTTAAGGATTTTTGTTTAACATCTAGAAAACGAAACCTTGTTTGTCATAAAAATAGTGTTGAAGACCATAATTTTAGATGATCTTGGTATTTGTTTAATGTTTTTCCCTTTAAAAATGGCTGAACTTGGTTACTTCAGAACCATATGCTCTGAGTTGCATTTTGTTTATGTTTTCCTCTATAATTTCATCCTGCTTAGTTGTATCATAAATTGAAAGGAATGAACACTCAATAAATAAAATAATGATTGGAAGAAGAAAGAAATGAAAGTATGATAATGTATGTTACTCTTGCTAAAAATACTTGATAAGAAGAGGCTAAGGAACTGCTTTCTGGAATATGGTCCCCTTTATTGAATATCATTTTGGATATCTCAGCTCTCCAAGTAATATTTGAAAATATTCTCCAATAACTTTCAATGAAGCACTGAACTAAATCAGTTTGCAAAGAATCACTCAAACATTGCAGTTAACTTATAGCAAATAATATTTTCTAGTAATGTCTACCAGTATTCCCATTGTACATCAAAGGTAAAGAGAGTTAATATTTTCTTTTAAGCCCCACGTATTTAGCCATTCTTCAAAGTAACGAATTTGGATTCTAAGATGCAGTGAGTACTTGGTCAAAGGGCCCAGTTTGCATACAACATGAGGTAGCAGCCAAATAAATGAGACAAACTTTTTCAGCGAAACTTGCTTCCAGAGGGAATAAAGCCCATCTCACGGACAATGTTCTTCTCAGGGACCTAGCATCTCTGTTGTGACAGCTTCCTGTACCAGTTTCTTAGTATGGCCTGTTTTTCTGAAGTTCATTGACATAATTTTTAATTAATTGGAGACCAGTACTTTTGCCAGATATGAGGTAGACACTTTCTGCTCTTTTACTTTGGCCTTACATTACAACCACATTTTATCTTAAAATTAGCAGTTCCTCTTTCCTGTTCAAAGTAGGATAACTCCTTTGACTATTCTATGTAAGTCTGCAATGTAAGAGTAACCCATTCTGCAAGTAATTCTACAGGATGTGTGGAGATACATGCTGTCAACAGCTGAGGTAGGAGTGGTTCTATCACTGCTTCAGTGATAAGCTAGTGTCAGGTAACTGTGCTGTAGGTTGACTTCCAGAAAAAAAATAATGGATGTAGACAGATTTTGAGGATATTATCATATTCTTTTGCCAGGTTACTGTGCTCTTCAATTTAGGTGTTGGATTTAGCCTTTAAAGAAAATATAGTATAAATAAATGATATAGAGTCAGATAATGACAACAGTTTATTGAAGCTGTATATGCTTTTGCAATATTAAAATGCAGTAATTTTCATATTTTGCAATGCTGCATTGCCCTTTATGTATCACCTACACTAATGTAAATGGTTGTAATTCCTTTTCTTTAGAACAAATATGAGAACAGAGAAAATTAATGACACCATATTTGTTTTTACTGTATCATCAGACAGCCATCATTATAATCTTTAAAGTCATGATGTGATTCAAAAAGTCAAAGAAAAAAGGAGTTATGATAATAGTTACATCTGGTAGTCTGAACACTTCTGTGCCTGGCACAAGTTTGGATTTCTATGCCTTTACAGTTTGACTTCATTTTCTGTTTCATGAAAAAAATTATTTCAGTTGTGGATTTGCAGTTTCAACTTTTTGCTTAGGGAGTTGACAATATAAAATAGAAATCTTCTGTATGTTTAAGATTTGTCATGAGAATTAAAACCTTGTGGTGTTCTGGAGATTAGCAGTTGTGCACAAATTAAAATATGTTTCTCAACCTTTTCCCGTACTAAAATGAAACCATGTTTTTTTTTCTGTGTGCTCTAAGGATTGTTTCTTATAGGGACCCATCGTATCATCTGTTCAAAAGGTAAAATCAAAAAGCTTATTCACAGTGTTTTCCATGATCTGTTTCCCAGCCTTTGGTTTACAAAGAGAATTTCCTTTAAAAAATACTTTTCTGTCTTGCAGTTCAATTTCCTGTAGTACTGGTTATGTTGAGAATCACAAGCAAAGTATTCTCTGTAAGTTTGTGGATCGTGATATGCAACCTAAGCTGGGAGGGGTAGAGGAAAAGGAGGGAGGTTGAAGGTTCCTTCCGTTCTTAAAAGTAATTGTCCTGATGTGATGGAAATTACAGTCACCTGCCTAGTAGTGGAAAATCTTGAGCTATAAGGAAATCCGCAGCAGCATCACTTCATTTTAGTTCCTAGCAACCTCACGCTGGACAGCAGCTTTGATGTGACTGATAAAACAGGGTTATTGAAACAACAGACGAGCTTGGGGGACCATAGTTATAAACTCTAAAGAGCTTCTTGGTAAAGCTACTACATAAAAACTGTATGTTCTTGCAAATCGTACTTGGAACAGAATTTTGGGACTTAAGAATGTGTAGCTGTACATTTTTTCAGGGATGTCAAATGAGTTATTCTAGTGCTGTGTAAGTAGAAATTAGGTCAGATTTCAATCCTATGTTTTATTAAACTTTTATTTCCCCTTTACCAAGAAAATTTGTGTTAATTGCCACTGTTCTGGTTACAACGGCTGAATATTTAAAGTAACTGGTCTTCGTTACTCAGCACATTTCAAACTGAGCCATTAACTTTCCTCCATCTTAATTGCCTGTTTTTAAAATTACTTGCCTTATAGTGCTGCAGTTCTACTGATATTTGTATATGTTTTATATCGGTGTCCTACATTTTTTCCCCCAACATAGTGTACTATATGGTGCAGATATAATCTTTTGTTTTTTAATTGTAAAGAAGAATTTTTACTATGTAAACTTTCAAAATACCAGGCAAGCAAATATGATGGGTGTTTGTTTTTACCGATATCAGTGCATCTCTATTGTTTGTTCTCCTAATGATGTGTTAGAAACATCTGGTAACTTTCTGCCTAACTGTAGAATTTCTATTTCTATTTTATTAGCTGAACACCTGCATGCCAGCTGAGTATGTACAGACATTCCTGAATATCAGGAGTGTTATTGCCTGCCTGACTTGCAACAAACTTGCAGTGTGATAGCACAGTAAGATTATCATTACTCCCAAGTTATTATTTACAGATTAAAAAAAAGAATCTCATAAATCCTAGTATTCAAGGAACTAGCTTAATAAATCACTAGTTTAATAAATCTCTGATACTTTAGTGCACTACAAGTAAAATATAGTATTTACACTGATAAACACAGCATGTTCCTGCCTATCTTCTTTATTCTCTTAATTTCAGTTTGTGAAAAGCTATTCTGGCTGCATTTCTGGGTGATTAGTTGGCCCAGGATAAGCTTAAGTCAAAAGCTGTATTTTGGAAATTCTAAGTGAGCTGAAAAATCCATATAGAACTAGAGAAGTTAGTTTAAAACTATGTCAGGACAGTGACGTAACTACAATGTGAACTAAAATCTACAAAGAGGATAAGTCAAATAACACTTTTATCAAAAAGGCTAAAAAAGGCTTGTGTACATTTGAGATTTTGTGTTCCAGTTGAGCTAATAAAACATATTGCCTCTCTTTCCAATTCCTGCTGCATGTAATAATTACCATTCCATATTCTACATTGTTTTTCTAAGCACACCTAATAATCAAAGGCAGTGTTTCTGCCTTTTAATCTCACTAGAATAATAGAAATCTCTTTTGTTCCTGTCCCCTGATTTGTCAAATGGAATTGATAGCATTTCCAATTGAGCTTTACATGGCTGACTGTTTCACGTGTTTGCTCAGTGAAAATTTTTTATCATGCCACAGTCCTGCTATTAGACATCAATTACCCAGGCTATTGCTTCCTCTGTTAGCTGTACTTCCTTCTGCAGCACTCTCCTTGCATACCCTCCTTCTGCACCACTTGTCTCCAGTTGCCTTTCTTCAAGACTCACAACCCTTTCCCACAGTCCTCTGACTATTTTCCTTTCTAATCCACTGTTGGTGATTAATCCCAACTGGGTTATTTATGTATATCAGTTCTAGCAGTCCCCTCCTGGCTGTGTTTACTAATTCTGGCCTGAAATCTGATTGTTGGTGAGCGGGGTTTTCTCTCCCTTGATATCATCTGAAGTCACCCAGCTAGAAGCTCTCTAATGGCTTATTTGTCTTTTGTGTTTCATAATTTGCCTCTTGTGTCTTTTCTTTGTCTTAATTTCTCCTGCATTATTTGGCATCTTGGGTTGCAAGAATAGGGATGTTACACAGTACAGCAAAACGCATTGGGAAAAAGCGACCTAAGTGAGATGGGACATGGTCAAGTCATGGATGATGAAGAAGGGTTTTTAAAAGGAGAATGTAGACTGAACAGCAAGAGAAGAGCTGCTGAATATCAATCATTACTCTGCAAATGAAACCATAGGAGATTCAAATGAGACTGCAAAACTTCAGCATGAGCAACTCAGTAAGAAATAGATAGGCCTAAGTAAGAGAATGGCCTTGATGGCCGACCAGATTTTTAATTTTTCTCATTCCGCTGATTCCAAGAGACAGTCATGAAGAGGAAGGTGATAAACCATAAGGGCTGCTTTGTGCAGAGAAATAATGATAGAAAATACAGCTCACTCAGCTGCTCAGAGCAATCAGGAACTCATATTGTGAGGGTTAAGTCTGAGACTATAATTCTTAGAAAACATGTTGGAATTCATATGAAAAAGTTTTAAGGACTTCATTTTAATTGACCTTGGATACACACCAGGTCATGGCCTTTTAGTGAATTAGAACCAGAGTGTTCATCAGGGAACAATACAATGGTTTAGAAGGTCAAGAACTGATTCCTAACCATAAGTGCAAATGTTCTCATGTGTGTTCATTATGAACCGGGAAATACTTTGCAACATGTTGGTCTGGGAGAAATTGGGGCAGAAGTCTTAATATGTATTTTTTATATTAAATATGATATTCTGAATATGTTGTTTAGTACCTCCTAAAGTCACAAGAAAAAGTATTATGTGCCAGACATAGCTATAACCACATGCTTTTTGTAATAATGAGATCAATAAAGAGCTGAGGCAAAGCCCTTCCTGATGTGTTGTTGAAAATTTAATTATGAAGACATCAGTTCTAACTAACTTGTTTCACCAAAACAGGAAGGGGGAGTGGGTGCAAAGAGTTTCCCACGTTAAATTTAGGAACAGTCAAAATAAAACAAATGCTAAAATTATCCAATTTACTCCAGGCTTTGTGAGGAAGAATGGGCAAGTAATTGCCAATTATGGAGTGGGATTGGAATGCAGGTTGTAGAGGGATAATTAATTGAAAGATATTTCATTTTGATTAGCGTGGCTTGAAAAATTGCCATCTGAAGTGGTTTCAGGCCTGCAGGGCGGTCTGCTGATGATGGGCAAGGGACTGGCATGCAGCACTTTAATGGGGTTATGAGGGGATTAGAATCTATTACGTTACTGAAAATAAAATAAAAGATTGAGGAAGAAGAAAGTATAGTCTTATGATCAAGAGTTAAGTCTCTCTACTGGGAAACCTGGGATTGTTCCCAGCTCGTGATATGTAGTTCCTGTGTGGCCTCTGGCATGGAGTTGGGGGCTGCATTGCACTGTGTTACAGGGACATTGTTGAAGGGCATAAAGCAGCTCCCCTACCAGGATGATTATATTGGTGTTCCCTTCATCACTGGTCCAGGTTGGCTGTCAGGGGAAAGGGGGAGACAAAAGCATTAGTGGGTTTGTTGGTGGTGGTTGTTGTTCTCTTTCAATTTCAGCAGGTGGATTTGAGCTGGGAACTGGTCAGGCTCATCTTTGCTGAGTTTTTCCATCCTGCATGCTGACCCCCACCTCATTTAAAGGGCTGCCAGGAGGAGTTGTGATTCAGCTTGGGCTATAGATCTTTTTCAGGGTTTCTGTAAAGCAGCACACATGGCAGCGCATTCTTCTCTTTCATATCCTTTCCTTTCACTGTCTCCTCATGACAGTAGAATATTTGGAAAAGGTAATACTTAACATCTTCTGAAGTTTGTTTATCTAGTGCAAAGGATATTGAGATCTTTGGGAAAGCAAGATAAAGTACTAGTAGTTTGCTTAAAATAAACAATTACTAATTTAGCTGACGGAGCTATTTTCATCTTGTTTTCATTTTAGTAAATAAATGAATTTGGGAACTGAGGCTTTGAGGTGAGGATATACCCTCTTTCCCCCATGTTCTCTCAGTGGAGACTTCAGGATGACTTAGAGCAAGGCTCCAAAATGGAAAATGTGGTTGCTGTGAAGAGGCATCATTAGCGCAGTATGTAGAAGCAGGCTGCCTACCTTCCTGCACGAACCATTTTACCACAAACAGATTCCTGTTCTGACACACAGCTTTCAGCAAAATCAGCCAACAACTGTTAGCCAGACATGAATGTCTTTGGCATTCAACAAATTACTTGCACATCAGACAGTGCTGATTACAACCGGAAAACACTATAAATATCACATTTTATATTACACTTGTAAAATTGATTCTTTCCCCTTTGAGTTAGTATGCCAAAAAAATTGTTCATTGTGTATGGAGTTCAAGAGGATAATTCCGGCTGCAAAATTACAAATAAACAGATTGATGCATGTCAGTATCATGTTCTTTGACTGATGCCATCTTCACTTATCACCTGTTTGCATTGGGCAACTCCTTTGTTCAAATAGAGTTTTAACTTCTGCTGCATTATGAGATATGTATTTATTAAATATAAATAAAATGATGCATTTTTATATATTTTACATTTCTATAGCCTTTCCTTGCCTTTTAAAAGACATTAATAGATTTCTCAATCAAATTACATTAAGTCCTGAATCTTTATCAAGTATTTCATTTGAATAGTGCTTACAAGGAAAATCCTTTGAAAAGTTCAACTGAATACTTGATTTTCCCAGGGTAGGTAAATCCTGATGCTTCTTGTTTTCTTTTCCTCATGACTTTTGCTGGATTGAGGCTGCTAGAAGTTCTTGAAGGTCAAGAAAGCAGAAATAAAGGGGGCAGCCACCTTTTGATAATTTTTTTCTGAGCCCAGAACAGAAGTAAAGCAAAATCTTGAAAACTAAGAAAATTAAATATAAATGGAATCAATTTATATATTTTGTCATTCCTGTTTTTCATAGCCATGGTAAAGCTATTGGAAAAAATCACACTTTCTCAAAGAGCTGAGAGTCATGTAAAATAGCATAGGAATAATCAGGTGAAAGATAATTGCAGCTGACAAGATCACCATCCTGCCATAGATTTTTTCAAGCCTGTAGTTGAAAACATGAGAAATAGGATAGGTACAATGTTCTACCACTTCAAAAGTCAAGCCATCCTTTAAAGCTCTTCTCTGCCTTTGAAAGGAAAATCTTCCAAATTCCTTAAGTAAGACACATATTAAACCATATGAACCACTTTCTGTGCTGACAGAATTTAGTTAAAGCTCATTATGTAAAAAGGTGCTATAAGGAAACTTTATAGAGTGAATGCTCTTTATAAACTGGAAGCTAAGGTTCAGCCAGTTTCCATTTAATCCTCCAATATTGCCTGCAGCAGTCAAGTAAATTTCATAACAGTCTCCCTCCACCCCAAATGAAAACCATGTGCCTGCTTCATTTTTTACTCCTTTCCTAGTCCCTCCATTCAAATCTCTCCTCAGTGCTCTAGAAAACCTTGCAAGTATTGATGGAATCAAGATAACAAAGTCAATTCTGGTTCTTATTAATTAGGCCACATTAGCACAAGTACTGTCCTTCCTAAAGAAGTTGAATTGCAGTCAAATTGTCATGGGTGTATGGCAGTGGAAAGTGTTAAAAAGTATGTATGTACATTGTCTATTCAGGAGTTTCCAAAACTAGGACTTTCATTCTCCGTAGTGAAATTAACTTAAGGAGCGAGGCAAATAGGCAGAGCACTGTGATTTGATAAACACTTATTTTATTGAAATTGATCTAGGGCAAGAAGACTTGATTTTGGACTTTTTCTTATAGAATATTTGAATGGCAGCAGATTTAAAAATAATGTATTCATTGTTTATTAGTCTAGTAATTTCAGATAATTTTTCACCTGATTTATTATTTAGACACTTCTCCTCTAAGAGGAAAACATTTCCTGAACAACCATAGACCTTCTTCATGAACTTATCATGTTAGCACATAAAAGCAGCTATCAGCAGGCAGAAGCATAATCAGAAGTTATGGAGATGTCTGCCCTTCTTCTAGATCCTTGTTCTGTTCCTCAGAGAGTGCCACCTTAGTTAGAATCATAGAATATCTTGAGTTGGAAGGGACCCACAAGGATGATCGAACTCTAAGTCCTGGCTCTGCACACAACATCCCAAGAGTCACAGCATGTGCCTGAGAGCATTGTCCAAACACTTCTTGGACTCTGTCAAGTTTGGTGCTTCCTGGCTAGCCTCTTCCAGTGCCCAGCCACCCTCTCGGTGAAAAACCTTTTCCTAATATCCAACCTAAACCTCCCCTGACACAACTTCTTGCCATTCCTTTGGGTTCTGTCATGGGTCACTATAGAGAAGTGCCTGCCTCTCTGGTTCCCCTCATGAGAAAGCTGTAGATTGCTACAAGGTTTCCCCTAGCCTCCTCTTCTCCTAAGTGAACAACACAAATTCCTTCAGCCACTCCTTCAATGGTTCTCCCACCACACCATTCTTCATCCTCCATCTCCATCTTCATATCCTGCTTTGGATGCTCTCTAATAGCTTTGTATCTTTCTTATATTGTAGCACTCAAAACTGCACACAGGACTTGAGGCAAGGCCTCCCCAGTGCAGAGCAGAGCAGAGTGGGACAATCTCCTCCCTTGCCCAGCTGGTGATGCTGTGCCTGATGCACCCCAGGACATGGTTGGCTCTCCTGGCTGCCATGACACTACTGACTCGTATCTGATTTACCATCAACCCCCAAGGTCCCTTTCCTCAGTGCCTGTCATTCCTCTCCAGCCTCTCATTTCCCAGTGTATCCACACATTCAGGGTTGCCCCATCCCAGGTGCAGAATCTAGCACTTGTTCATACATACTAGTTCATACTAGTTTGTTCATACAGTTACTGATTTCCCAGCCCTCTAATTTGCCCAGGTCTCTCTGCAGGGCCTCTCTGCCTCTGAGGGAATCAACAGCTCCTCCCAATTTAATATTATTGGCCAACTTAGTTAGTGTCGCTTCCAGTCCTGTGTCCAGGTCATTTATGAGGATGTAAAGAGTACAGGGCCAAGGATGGAGCCCCAGTAGTGACAGGTCTCCAGTCTGATGTCACCCCATTCACTGTAACCCTTTGTGCTCGACCATGAGCCAGTTGCTCCCCACTACATGTCATTGTCAACCGCTGGCAGCAAACCTCATCATTTCAGTCCTGCAGAAGGACACAGATCTTTTATTGACTTTTCAGATTGCTGAAGGAACAAATACTGAGAATGATGGCTCTACTAATCCTCTTTAAAGGCTGAAATGCAACTTAAAAGTACATTTTACATAAAACAATGTATCTGAAACTCTGCATGCAAGGGTACACAATTGGCTGCATAGAGTCTCAAGAACTTTTTAAGAGTATCCCAGAAGCAATTTTATGTCTGCTAGAATCCTTTAATCAACCAGTATATTAAAAAATGATGGAGTTGAACTCTGCTCAGATTGTTGACATCATGATGAGAAAACAACACTCATGTTTGCCTTTCATTATAACCAGAGTTTAACAAGACACCAAAAAGGACTTTATGCCAGGAGGTCCATGCACCTAACCCTATGTCTGCTGTCATATCTCTGGTGACAGGAAGAGGATTCTTCCATCATCAAGTAGAACTAAAAAGAATTGTTACTTTGAGATAGCAGTGAATAGAAGTAGAAGACAGGATTGTGAAGCATGTAGGGTTTCTTTAGTGATATTCAAAGATCAAGAAAATGTTAAAAATACAAGATCATATTCTGAAGCTTCCATTCAGTGTCAAAAAAGAGGAGTTAAAGCTAATAAGAGAAACTTTTTTAAAATTAGAAATAGCTTTTCTTAATTTTTAAGTCTGAATTATGCTATTGCTTTTTTGAATTGAAGCCTAAGTACCTTTTTTTTGGTATTACATTTTTTCCTTGACAGCATTACTGACAGTAATTTTAATTGCGGATTTCTAGACTTCTGTCTTTACATGTGATAGATACTTTTGTTAATCTTTGTGATGATTTTGGGAAGCATTTTGGAGACATATTTACAAAGTTAAAGGGAAAGCCAGCTGATCTCTACTGTCATTTGATCACAACCATCAAATTTTAACATATGGTTCTGTTGTTCTCAAATTAATTTGCAAATCTTGGCATTAAAGAGCAAAAGAAACATACCCTTTGAAAGACATCTCAGTAGTGCACAGTAGCACAAGGTTGATGAACTACTGTGTGTTGTGTGTTTTACTATATAGTAATCTGATTTCAAAATATTGCAATAACATTTTTTCTGGACCATAATCCATCAAAAACAATGCAGTTTCGTAAATTTGAAAAATAAAATGAAACCATTTATACTGGTATAAAAAGAAGACTCATTTTGCTGTTAGGTTCCTCTCAGTAATTTAATATGAGAACACAAACTAGACTAAGAACTAGTTCTGGAGGGGTTTCTGTGTTCACTCTATTTGCATCTCAAATAATTCTGTGGTTATACATTATTTCTAAGATAAAAGATACAGTTTTGAAGCACTAAATATTTTCAAGCCTGCTATTTTATTTCAAATTTGAAATATCAGTTGTTTCTGGACTCAAAACCAGTTTCAAACTCTGACAGCTTTTGCAAACAGAAAGGTTTCAGGAGAAAGATTTAGGCTGCTAGCTTCCATGACAATGTCATATTGGTTCAACATCACTAGCAGAGCAGTACAAAGGAAACATTCTACATGCCTGAAGGATGCCTTTAACCGGTCATTTAGAACTTGCACCTAACTAGATGGATGATAACAGACAAAATGTATTTGCTACTCCAATTTTGCAAGAGACAACTATAGATGTCCATCCTGTTTATTTGTCATTAACAGGCTAAAATGCAAAACCTGACTGAACAGTCTCCCAACATGTTTTGGGTTTGCCGTTGACCCTTGTTTGCATCAGTAGAAGCAGAATCTGTTTTCTTGCTACCTAATCCACAAACAGCCACCGGTAATGTTACACAGTTCTTTATAAAGATCACCAGTAACATATATCTTCTTGTAAAATTATTCCCACTTACAGTAGGAATTAAGCATTTTAGGTCTATAAAGCAAATCTCCATTTACTATGCTGTGGTTCACATTGTGGAGCTAACTCAGAGAAAACAGTCTGGATTCTAACTAATTTACTTTTTTCCTTAAAAGACTGCAATTAGAATTAAATACCTACAATTTAGTAATCAAACAAAAGGCAAATAAGATAAATATCTTGTAGCTACATTTGAGTGTCAGTTACATACATGGAACATTTCTAAAGAATTGTTTGTCTTGGTACCATGTTTCTTAAGTTTGAAAATGGTCCTAGCTTAGTATGATTTAACTTCATGAAGTTCACCAAGACTTCATCACCTTGAATAGCTGAGCAATAATAATACCAACAAAAAAAGCAAGCATCAGATTTATGACAGCTCTCTTTTCTTTGATGTCTTCTTGAGTGATGTGTTTATGCAAGACAAATAAGTAAGCTATATCTCCATAAGGCCTACTTGAAAAAACTCCAGATATTTTCTGGAGATGGAATACCTCTTTTCTCTTCAAGTATGTGTTGATGGATTAAGGAAGAATGCAGGCAGGTCCCAAATGTCAACTGCCTGTAAGTAGAGCTTGACTGAAGATTAAGCATTGAAGATTGTCAGTGCTGAAAGGGAAAACTGAATTGTACACACATCTGAGCTGTCCTTTAACATATTAGACACTTACCACTTATTCGGGGCACATTTTCCACATTACTGCATTTTCCTTCAACCCACAGAGTATTGACTCTAAGCCTGTGAATATTCTATTATATATAAAAAGGAAACAACTGATAAGGAACATCTGTGTCAATGGGTATATGGAAGCAGTGACAGTGAATCCCAGAAACACTGAGGATTTTATTATATAGTGAAAATTCATTTTGGTGGCCTGTCTCACCTCTGCTGCTGTAAATCAGAAGGCAGATGTCTAATGAACTGAACTGAACTGAGTTTCCAGTGAACTGAAGCCAGCCCAACACAGTATCCTTTCTGTATCTTTCAGTGTCACATTCTTCTGAAAAATTGTGGAAATACGATTTTCCACATTTTGCAGATGAGGAATTGATAAACACAGTCCTGGATACTTCTCAGTACTAAATCAAGCATTTACGTGAGATTTTTGAGGTAGTTACATTCTAATTGTAAGATCACTCCATCATTAATGGAGTTATGTCATAATTATAGAAATGATAATTGTAGTCAATTATCAGAGTCATAATCACCCTCTGGATATGTTTGTCTCTGTTGCCTATATGAGAGAAATGTGTTTACTATCTTGCAATCCTCAGTCGTGTTTAATGGTAAGTGAAATGAATATGGGTCATATGGTTAATTTCCAAATTCATCCTATACATGCCTGGCAGAGAAGAAATCCCAGAAAATGAACAATGTGAATTCATTTTTTAATGAGAAATCCTTCCTTTGACTGTCTTTGCTAATTCACCAGGTTACATATTCCATTGCAGTCCATATCAGTAGTATCTGTCAATTAATTTTATGTGGCAGCTGTGTTTTGGTAATTTCTGGTTTTCTCTAATTGGAGGATGGGCTGCATCAGGTCAACAATAACAATTTTTCAAAAATCAGCTTTCTGTTGAATACTGACAGCTGTATTCAGGAGACAAGAAATACATGAAAAAAAGCCCAGAACTTTTAGTTTTTCCAAAAGAATATTTCTTCATACATACAATCGAAGTAAAGGATAAAGACATGTTGGAATAATTTTTTTCTTCGGGTTATCTAAACTAAATGGTGGTATTGAATGAGTGAGAAAATGTTTGCAGGTATACAGATTATTTTTTCTGTTGAAAAAAGAAAAGTCTGTCTAAGGGAATCCAGTTTATATATTTTTATGAAGAAATTATGCTACAAGTTTTATGGGAATTAATTTCGAGTAGGTCTCTGACATGACTGAGTCCTCAAGGGAAATGCTGTGGTATTGACCTTTTACATAATCTCAGAACATAGATACTAGAGGTGGATCACACCACTGAAAAATCCATCTGTACTCTGATAAGACAAGGTTGTTTTATGAAGTGTATTTTCTATTTTTTTCTTAGATTTAGCCTTAAAATTTCTGTCCACCTAAAAAGGACAGGTAGATCTTAGCAGCAGAAAATTAAAATAGTTTTTCCTATTTAAATGTCATGGTTTTACATACCAGTGCTTCTTCCCAACTTGTTGTTCCTTATCTCTGATTACTGTTACTACTGCTTAAATATTTTATTAATATTTTAGAATGTTTAAATATTTCTTATGTGACTCTAATACATCAAAAGAAGGGCACTGATGCTGGTAGGAATCAGTGGAGCTCCAAGGAGCTGCTGAGGGCCCTGGGCTTGTCTGGTTTGGAGAGGAAGAGGCTGAGGGGTGACCTCACTGCTCCCTACAGCTTCCTGATGAAGGGCAGAGGGAGGTGCTGACCTCTTCTTGGCCTCGGTGCCAGGACGTGGGAAATGGCTCAAAGTTGCATCCATTAGGGGAGATTTGGACTTGATATGAAGAAACATTTCATGACCCAGACAGTGGCCAAAACCTGGAATAGGCTTCCTGGAGAGGTGGTTGATGCCTCCCCCTGACCATGCCCAAAGCATGTAAGTCCTGAAGAGGCATTTGGACAGGGCCCCTAAAGCCTGTATGAGATACACAGAAATAATGCCTTCCTTTTTTAAAAGTATCCTGTGATGTTCTCCTAAAATATATGACTTACAGGTATGTAACACTTGATTTGTTGTGCAATGCTGTTTTCAAACAAGTTTAACATAGCAAACACCACAGTACTTTCTGTTTTGGTCTGAAACACTAAGCATTTTTTAATGTTAATCTCTCACAACAGTTTTCTTGAACAGTAGGTGATCAACTGGAAAAATGACAGTAACTTCAGAATACCTTAGATGATGATAGTAATGGACTGTTTTCATTTACCAGCAAAACTGCATTTAATTTTGTTGCTACAGAATTATTTAAAGAACTTTTTTTTCCTCTGGAAAGTATAGGAGATACTTGTTTTGATACTCAAGTGGTATTATTTACACAAACTTCTTGTGATATGCAAGGAATACTATGGTCTTGAAGACATTTAATGTCCAAAAGAAGTTCTGGAAGAAAAGTCCTTTTGCAGGACTACAGTTTATTAAATAAATTTTCCATTTGTAGGAAATACATACTGTATGATAAGTTAGTAGCATTTTAATCTGAAGAGTCAAAAAATAAAATTTTGAAGCTTTTGTATTAAAAGCTTTTGTATTATGTATTTTTGTATTATTTTTTGTATTGTGTACTTAAATTGGACTAAGGTTGGAGCTAGTCTCCAACCAAGCAGCTCCTGACCAAGCAGCTACAAGTTTAAGACAATTCTTCTTATTAAAAAAAAAAATTTTGTTAGATGTCGCCCCTCTCTACATTTTTATAATTTGATTGCCCTTCACTTTAATTATCTCCTTGAATAGCATTCAATAGAATATAAGGTCTTATACAAAGCAAATTTTCAGAATAGTGCTTATGGCTTGACATGAGAGAGTTCTTCTGGTTGTGCAACGTGCTTCAACTAAACTCAGATACAGTGAGGTGTGGTAAATGGATGGTATTGTGCAGGCTCTGAAATGGTTAAGAATTTTTTGACACGTAAAAAATGCTTTTCCCATTACATTGCTTATCTGCTTACATTTGCATGTTTAGGAAAAATGCTCTTCCATCATTACAGTCAGTGCCACTTTTATTGCTATCATATCCTAGTATTGCCTTAAGTAATATTATGCAACAAGTCATAATCACTGCTGATGAGCAGTGATGATCATGATGAGCAACATGTCATGTCACTGCTGAGGCAGAGAAGAAATCCTCAACACAAAGCTGAAGAGACAAAGTTGAATATAACTTCCAATGTTTGAAGATATGAATTTAGCCGGAGTCTTGGTGTGAAAGTCAGGTGTATGCCAGGGAAGGCAGGAACCTCCTTTGGAATGGAAAATATTACTCTCTTTCCTCTGAATTATTATAACTTTGAAATGAAGGGGCTTTCAGGCAAGGATAAGGGAAAAGGAATAACAGTTCTTTACTAGTATGTGTATAGATAACAAGGCAAAAAACCCAACAACAACAGTGGCAGCGACACCAAACAGCAGCACAAACCCGGTGACGCCTTCTCTCGGCTGTGGCGCGTTCCCCTTCGGTGCAGTTACGGTCACAGCCAGCAGGGGCGCTGGTGGCTCCCGGCCAGGCAGGGCAGGTGCGATGATTCCCCCGCGGCTGCAGGGGGCGCTGTGGCGCGAGCTCAGCCATCCCTCCAAGCGGTAATGGTGGGTGAGCTGAAGAGAGAAAGAGAGAAGGGGCTTTCCTTTGCAAACTTACTGGGGGAAGCCAGTCTCAGTGCCCCTCTGATTCAGGAAACTGATGGACTGCAGCAGGAAATCTCAGAAGCAGTAAGCTGCAATGGCAGAGGTGGGCACATCCGGTTTGACAACATGTAGCAGAAAACTCCGGGCCCTGCCAGAAGGTGCGGCGTGGCTGGTTGTTGGCTTAGCAGCGCAGCAAGAGGCCCTGAAACAGCAGCAGAGAGCAGCAGGGCTGAGCAGGGAATTGCTTCCCTGGGTAATTCACCAGCGGTGGCTGATCCCGGCTCCGGCTGTGCAGAGGGGGCAGGCGCTGGTGGGGAATGGGTGCTCACAGGTCCCAGCGCAGCACTCACTGGCTCTGGTCTCCCAAGCAGCAGAGAAGCAGAGAAGCCAGCCCGTAAGCTCCAGTCACAGTGCCGAACGAAAAGAACATGAAAACCAGCAAAAATCCACACGGCAACAAGTATCTCTTGTCAGAGAGATCCCACCGTGTGGCCATGGAGAGGACTCACCTCACTGGAAGGAAGCAATCACCCCTCGCCCCCGCCAATTCTCACAGGAAATCCCAGGCTGGCTCTTGCCCATCGCAAAACTCTGTGGGCCAGGGTTGGGGGTGGCGAGGGAGGGGGGTGGGCGGCAACCATCCCAGACACAAAACAAAACCAAAACCAAAAATGAGTATGAGATAAAAATCCATCCCTAAGACATCCAGACGAATTTGGTGCCTGTGTTTGTGAAAATTTGTGTGAGATTTTAAGTGGAAAAATCTGTCCTTTGTATTTTCCTTTTTCCATTTCCATCTTGGTGTCTCAGCTTCTCTAGCAACTTGTATTGCAAAGTTCATTGGAAGCGTCATATTTAAAAACTAGTGTTGTATTTTTGCTCACAGTGGCATATGTAGTATTCACATACCTATTCCTTTTTGCATTAAATTCTTGAATTCTAAAGAGCATCAAATGCACATCAATGACTAAATAACTCTGAAATGCAGTGTTTTCCAAACCATGCTTTGGTTTTTTTAATGATGATTGTTTCTGAAAGAAATCACCTTTTTTGTGTAAACACTTAGAGCCCTGAAATACCTTCCTGGCTTTAGCTTCTTTTTGCTTTACTGCAACTTGGAGAGAAATTTTATGGTTGGGTAATATAATTAATAACTAAATGCTAATGATGGAAAAGTGGATGGCAGTAGTTAAGTACTGAACTGCTGGAAAGAAGTTGAAGATACTGATACAAAGTGGGAGCTTATTCTTCACCTTCTCCATATACGTCTTGCACCTAGCACTCTTGAATCCCAGTTCTGTGGTGTAGGCATGGTTAGGAGTTCTCCATCTTTAGTGGGTTTATTACACAGGCAGAGTATAAATCAGGAAAAATCTCCATGTGCCGGAGTTTCTGTTGATGAAAGTTCCTTTGACTGCCCGGGACATCTAGCAACACTCAACAGCATCTGTAGAGTTTACTAGGGTTGTCTGCACATTTTGCTATACAGAATTCCTTTGACTTAATTTAAAATGCTGTGTTTCAAACCACAGTCACAGTTCCTTTTCTAAAGGGCTACGAAGGTCAGTGCAAGATTATGTGGGAATAAACCACTTGTGAGAGGTGTGGTGAATCTCTGCCTGCAGGAGACTGAGGGTGTGCAGGGAGATGGCCTCATCTGGATATACTTTACAATACTAAGCAGGTGCCACTGGTAAGTGGCATTCCTCTGAGGATGAGCAAGTTTTGCAGATCTGAGAAGGGTTAAGTACTCTGAGCTGACAGACCAGCACTAATGAAAAAATGATGTATAAATAAACCATAACACTTACATGGCAGGTGAAAGATGGATGGAGTACTTAAAAGAAGGCTCTTGGGAGCTCAGTGTGGTGTGCAGGGTCAGAATATACATATACTCATTATGTACATTGTATTTGGCAAAACAAGCGAGACTCCCAAGGACCATCAGAAATCAAATTATATTTTAGCATAATGTACAATGCTGTTGTTTAATGGTTCCTATGCTCACTATTAGTCTGATGTTAAATTTGTGAATTTTTGAGGCTTTCTGAGTGCTGAGGTATCTTTTATGTCTGTTAGTTTATTCTTGCCATAACATGCATGCCTATCTGTAAAAACATGTGATTTCTGTAACGACTCTTAGTAGTGTTCACTTTGCAGTTTGGTTGAAGATTGTACATTTTGATATAACAATTCCCTTACATGGTGGACAAACACCTTAGTAATTTCTCAATCCAGAGTTGCATCTGCATGTGACTTATTTCAATACCACATGGCAAAAAGTGCCTTCTGAAAAATCTGTTATCCAAAGCCCTATCAGAATTTTTCTTTCTCATCTCCAGCTCCATAGGCAGGTCTGTATATGATCCCTGATGAATGCAATAAACATCCACAGGGTTGTTATGAAAACAATGGCAGTGGAAAGGTTCTTGGTATTTTTACCCCACCAGCCTCTCTCTTATGGCACAAAGTGCTTGAAGGCGTGGCAGTCCTATCTTCTTATCAGTGTAACAAGTTAGGAAATACACTTGCAATTTTGTTAACAAGTCAGTTTCCACAAAAGAAAACATGGAAACTTATTTTGTTGTTGTTTGATATAAGAGGTAAATCACAATGAAATAAAGCCTTTCATGTGACATTCTGGACACCAAAATAATATAATTTATGTACAGTCCAGGATACTCTTCTTAATTTTTGTATTCACTTGCATCTTTAAAAATTAATTGTAATTAGGTTTTTTCCATGCCTTTTTTTTTTCAGGTAAACTACAAACATAACATTTAAAGGCTGAATATAGTATTTGTAATAATCCAAAGTAGAAAAAATATTATCAAAAGCCACTAATTTGTAACACCATTGCTAGCAGAAAATTACTGGCAATTCTGACTGAAATAAGGAAAAAACCAGTCAGTATTTCAGACTGTTGCAATAATAAAATCAATCTGTTTCTGTAGCACCAGGTGTTTAGTGTGGAGTTATCAGTGTTAGGAAAGCTATGCTGCAGCTGGAGACAGACTCTTTGATCATAGAGCCAGTGCTTTGAATATAGCCACACCCTGTCTTCCTACCAGCATGAGCCAGGACTTATATCCAAAGAGCAGTACAGCCAACCATCTCTGCTAAAATATTTCTGTGAATTTACACATTCAAACCCACCAAAAGTATGGTTTTACAATCACATCAGTTCTCAGGGAAAAAGCACATCTGAAAAATATATGTATTATTTTACAAATAAGGACAGATTGTTTCCTCTGCCACGTCTCCAAACTGATGGTGCAAGAAGTTGTCAGGGAACTGTACTTGGTGATCTGAGGGAAGCAACCTGATTTTTAAGCACCCAGGCAGCCCCTTGAAATCGGTGTCAGGTCTGCAACCTTGAAAATTGGAGAATTTATGCAATTAAATACAGACTTGTGTCCATGCATTTTTGTATATTTTGGCCCAAGTTATAAATCTTCATTCTCTTAATCTCCTTGCTATTCATTACAAATATTAAACATATCACATGCTAATAAACCCCTTGGGAATACTTCCTTCTCCACAGGAGCTACAAACCTGATTCTTTACTGTAATATGGTCTGCTATTAGAATAAAAGTACCTTATTTCACTCTCATTACTTTTCAATATATCCGATGAAAACGTAGGAGATTTATATAGACTTATTTAGCAGCTGTCTCATATTTACTTAGACTGTGAGATATAAATTGAATTTAGTATTTTTTCTCAAAAATAAGTATGTGTTGATGATTAGACAGTGGCAATGGTGTTTCTGCTCTGTCAGAAAAGGTCTGCATTGTTTAATACTTTTTGGATTGTTTAATGTCTCTTTTGTGCATTATACTGTGGCTGATTTAGCACTAAGGACTTTTTAAAATTTTTTATTTTGTAGGAGGAGGTGCTAGGAGAAGCAAAACATTAATATGAGAACTATTCTCAGTATCAGGGTCATATCTTACTTTGATTACGAATTTGAAAGATGGTTTAGGAAACTGAGTTACTAAAAATGGTAATTGCCTGTTCATATTGGTCCCAGAAACTGTTTGCTGAGAAGATTTTCAAGGTAGAAGAAGGTGAGTCTGTGAAGCACAGACTTTCATAGGGTGCCTGAGAAGAGGTCACTGTGATGGGTTATATTCTGTTCCAGTATTACAAACCATTAAAAGAATCCTGGAAACTTATCAAATTTCACCAAATTTATGCTCCCTTCTGAACTGAGGTCTAATTTTAGTCTAATGTGCAGGTTTCATAATTTCAGGTTTTTAATATTTCAGGTAATGGATGACAAATAGGATCTCTATTGGGATACTTACAAAGAACTTTGCAGAGAAGAACCTCAGTGGAAGGACTTGTCTAGAACAGTAGTAAGAATAGACTGCTGGTGCAGGAAATTTATGAGTGTGGTCTCATGCAGGAGTTGAGAAAAAACTAATATATGAGGGCTCACACCATTTTAAGACATCTGTTAGTGGTGTCAGTCATACAAAAAGTGTACAGGACAAGAATCAAATGTGCAGGAAAATGGAAAGAGGATAAATTCTGGAAAGCTAATACAGTGTCAAATTTTAGAGTTTAATAAAAAATTATCTGGCCAAGTCTGCTTCCCCAAATGTGTATAAAACCTATACATATCTCTATACCAACATGAGCTGAGTAAGAATAAAAAGGTCACTAGAAATTCTTGGCAAAGAAGAAGGATCTTGACATAGTAGCTATTACTGAAGAACATTGGAATGACAAAAATCAATAGGAAAGTGTAATACCTGCTATAAACTCAACAGGATGGACAGATTAGGTCATAGAGCTGGGGGAGCTATATTGGGGCTATACAGTTGAGCCTTCTAATCAGGAAACGGATATTGAGTCCAAAATGTTGAAGGAGATGAAAGAATCCTGTAAGCCTAATGAAGTAATAATAATGGGTGAATTCAACTGCCTTCAGCTGGTAAAAGGTCATATTGGGATAGAGTGCAAGGGAAGCAATTTCTCATCACTTTCAGCGATTGCCTTTTGAAATGTTTAGTTCTAGAGTATGCAAATGGATGTTTACTTAAGTGACATAGCAGAATGCAGGTAAGAAGCTCTTACCTTCTGTATCAGAACACACCTTTTTGGATTAAAGTAATGGCTACTGTAAAAGGTAAATTCAATGTTGAAGAGCCAATAGCTAGTTTGTAGAAACACTGTTAGGCTAGAGGATATAAAAAGATAATTAAGGAAATTAAATTCTGATAATCAAGAGGGAATCTAGGTGAGAAGAAGAGACGCAGCAGAAAAGCGTGAAGTATTTAAATAATGTAACATGGATCAGGATAGAGATGTATGCCTCAGGCCTCAAAATGCCATCCCCAGAGATGTCAATAGAAAGTAATTTTGCCTATAGCATATAGTAGCATATAGCTATGAAGCTGAGACATAAGAGGGACTTTGTCAAAGCCATCACCTCACATGCACAAAAGCCCCAACAAGTTTGGTGAAAGAAACAGTCTGTAATACACTGACCTAGAAGAAAACAGCAGTAGAGAATAGGGACATTCCAATGAACTGTGATTTTCCTGTGTGTATTCATATAGTATCACAGACATGGTACTAGGGACCTAAGAGACTGTAACATACTTACAGTGTTCACTGTGTAAGAATAAGGGAATGCAAGAAAAGAGGTAAATTAATAGGCAATCAGAAACAACAAAGCCAGATTTTAATAATTCAAAAATTTGTTAAGAAAGCACTTTTCTTTAAATTATGTCCTGTCTCATGAAAGGGTAAGAAACTTCAAATATGAGAGATAGGTAAAGTGGAGATAGATGTGAGTCATTAATTCCATATTTAGATATAGTAGAGAGCCAATACCTTCTCCAAGTGACCCCTGCATATTAGACACTGTGTTTGGAAAGAAGAATAGTAAAGTTATTAGTGATGAAGGACAAACTTTGCAACAGAACTTGAATATATTGGGATTTCTGCTTTGGAAAAAAGGTGAAGGGGAAACATGTTGACATGCAAACCATTCTGTTTGCATGTCTAGGAATACAAGACCAAGCAGAACCAGGCATCAGATGGGGTATATTTAATATCCTTTCCAAATTTCAAATGACTTGATATATTTTTATTTGGAAAGGGGTGCTTTCAGCATGTGGGATGCAATTCCAATATGGCATTTTCTTCACATGTGCTGTTTCTTCTTTAGGGGATGATTACAGCCATTGCTTTATGTTCAGCATGTACAGGGAAAACTATTATTACTTTTTTGTGGTTTGGAGGCATGAATGGTAATTACATTTACCAACAGCCAGCTATCTTATGGATACAAAAATATGGAGAAAATGGTTACATCATTTCCTTTGTGGCCCTGAAAATCCTTTTCACTAAACTCTAGATGAATCTGTGAAAGAGTAGTACCTGTACAAATGCATATTTTGAGTGCATAGTTCCACATTAAATAGAACTTTTCAAATTTGGATCAGGGAAGGAGGGAGGTGGGAGCTACAGGGTTTGATGTTTCTGATTCCAGTATCTCCTTTGATAGTGATTTGGAAGCTTACCTTAGGTAGAATTGAAATAGGTAGACCTGAAACTTTGCTGGCAGTTTTAAGAGAAACCATGTTGTCATGGGTGGTTAGTTGCAGGTGTCATAAGAGTTGAAGTGATGTCTGTATTTGGAATAAAATAAAATTGTATTACAGAATCAATCAATTAGATGGAAAAAGACCTCTGAGATCATAAGTACGAAGACCATCATGTCAACTGTATCAGGTTCAGTCTTTCCTTAGACACTTCCAGAGGCAGTGGCTTCACCGCCTCCTTGGGCAGCCTATGTTAATATCTGATCACCCTTTCTTGAAGAAATACATCCTAATGTCCAACCTAAACCTCCCCTGGAGCAGCTTGAGACTGTCCTCTTCTGTCACTGATTGGCTGGGAGAAGAGGCCAAGTCTCACCTGACTGCAGCCTCTTTTCAGGCAGTTATAGGTCTTATCTTCAGGGCTGACAACCCCAGCTCCCTCAGCTGCTCCTCACAGGGCTTATGCTCCAGATCCTTTATCAGCCTTGCTGTCCCTCTCTAGACTCGTTCCAGTACCTCAATGTCCTTCCTAAACTGAGGGGCCCAGAACTGGACACGGTACTCAAGGTGCGGTCTCACCATTGCTGAGTACAGGGGAAGAATAATTTCCCTAGTCCTGCTGGCCACACTGTTTCTGATACATATTAAAAGGTTTTTACTGAAAGACTGAAGACTATGCTTCTGATTTCTTTGCAGTGATCTCACTGTAAAATGCCTCCCAAACATTATTTGATTCAGGAAGTCTCATGTATAAAAGATCATATAGTATTTCTACTCTGCAAAATAAGCCATTGTTGGAATCCAGAGCACAGAGAATGTTTCTCTGTTTTAGGAAACCCTGACCCTCAGCAGAACACCGCTTTTAACCTTCATCCCTGGAAAAAATTACCAAAGCTTTGGGATGAGTTAGAGCATACAGGTGTGAATTAGATAGTAGTATGTAATAGTAGTAGTTTATCACAGGGTGAAGAATTTAGGGGTTTAGGATTTTAATATGGGAGTGAATAGGAGACAAGATGGAGGATTTTGGGCATTGTCTCTTCTCCTTCTTGTCCCTCTTCAGCTCAGTTTTCTGTAGTACTGGTGGCAGAAAGTTATTGGTTAGAGAAAGCAGTAGTGTGGATGTTACATGAATAGATTAGTAGGAGTTACTGGTAGAAAAGTTAAAACAAAGTACTGTTATAAAATAATTGGACTAAACAGTTTTAAAAGGCCTTGATTTTGCGTGTTTGGGGTCCATTTTGTGCCTTGCTTCTCGCATGCTAAGTCTGGTGTGCAGACGGTGTGCTGAACTTAAGAGAAAAATAAACAGTTGCCTGAAGACCGAGAAATTAAGAGTCCTGCATGTTCTTCATCCTTGGAAAAGACCTCCGCAGGTGAACTCCCTCCAAAGGGCCCAGGGGGTGGGTTCCCACTCTTGCCGGGACTACCAAAAACCCAGCAAGCCATATGAAAAATAAAATTTAAATTTGATCTATTGATTGCCATCATCTTTTACATGATTCTCTTGGTTCATCAGTTCCTTATTATGAACTCAGGTGAATATGGACACAGTGGAGGACTCTACCACATGAGAAATATCATGATAATTTCAGCTATACAAGAGAATGGAGGAGAAGGCCACTGAGTTTTGTCTCTTATCTTTCCCTCTGGTTTTCCTTGTCTTTGATGATAAAGGATGTGAACGTTGCATTCTCCCAAGGCTAGAATGCAGTAATCCTTCATGTTTTTTAAGAATGCACATGAGAAGTTGGTGAATTTTATTTTTTTCAATTTGTTTTTGGGAATCCTAATAGTGGAATGCATGGAATGAGAAATTACAGTTATTTTAAACAGTGTTGCTGATGTAGGGCAAAAAAATCCACAGTTCTTGACCAGTCATTTCTTGGTAATTGTTTTCTTCAAAATAAATTTGGAACTGAGTATATCAATATAGGCTTAATTACTATAGAAAATAAGATTAATAGAAATTTCAGTGGTTTTAAGTAAAGAATATATCTGAGCAGAAAATTCAACACTGTACTAATAATGGAAATAATAAGGAAGCTTGACTGCATCTTAAGCAATTATTTTAAAAGGTCTAGTGATCCTCAAAAATACTTCAGGAGTTTTGTAGTTCATTCTGTAAAGAAAAGGGATCTGGAATTTGAGTCTAATAAAAAAGTATTTTAAAAGGAATTTAGGTCTGTCTTATAGGAATAAGAATTTAGAGACTCAGAACAGAGAAAAACATTATTTTTCTGGAGCCCTGAGTAGCTGCTAGACAATTTGTATGTTTTTCTTTAACCAACTGGAGCCACTTTTAGGTACTTTTAGGTAGTTTGGCTGTAACTTGCCATCTAAAGTACTACTTATTCACCTGAGTGTGCTGTGGATTTCAAGTTCAAATGAGTGTGTTTTCTTGCATTCAGGTCCCAAAGAATCAATTAAATGCATAAAGCAAGCTTATGTAAGTAACTTGTGGAGAAAGGAGACCAAACTTTCAATACTGTTTGATTAAGGGCGTGACTGGAAAGATTCTAAATATGAAGTATAAAAAGCAATTATATTTTCTACTTCTGTCATTTGGAAAAAAAATTCTGGGTGTCTCACTTGAATGTCAACCAAAATTGCCTTTAACCTTCTGAAGGAGAAATAGAACTAATGATTTGGTATACCTCCAAGCAATTAGACCAGTGAAGAGACATTGTTCCACCAGCATCTATTATGGGAAATATCTGGATTTCTAAATGTCAGCTAAATAAGTTCACCCCACAAGCTAAGAGAAAGCTGACCTAACCTTTTGACACCACCTGTTCAGGAATGGGAATTTTTAAAGCAGATTATTCTACACATATAAATGGTTCACAAAATTGGACCTGGAAAGAATGGTTAAAGGAATTCGTTTTGTTTAGTCTAGAAAACAGCAGACTGAGGGAGGATGTGATTCCAATCTTCCAGTACATAAAAGAATGTTATAAAGATGATAGTGATTGGTTTTCTGTATTCAGTTGGGGAAAAAACAAGACTAAGAATGTTTAGTAGACAGACACTTAGATTATGTATCACGAGAAAAACTTCTAGTAATAAAAATGCAGAACAAAGTGCAGACTATAGAAGAAAATTCTTGTCTTATTAACTTGAAATTTTAAAGATTAATTAGACCAACACTTGTCATTAATAGTCAAGGTTGCTAGTGTTGTTCATGGTAAGAGGTGAATAGGTAAATGTATTACATTATCACTTAAAAGACTTTTCCCATGCTTCATTTTCTATGGCTGATACATTTGGCAAGACATTCTAGACTTGTTATGTTAGATATGAAAATAATTGCCTAGTGAGTGGCTATTTATTTTTTTAAATGATTTTGATTATATAATTTAGGTAACAGTATTACAAGGATGGAAGACTAGGTAAAGAAATTGTAAATATTGTTTAGTGGCATTGGGTGCAGAATTAGGTAAACAAGAGCAATGAGTTTGATAGTATGAATATCTTTTACTCTGTTGCTTGACAATTTTGGTATCACACATTGTTTTCTGGCTGAGATTAATAACGAGGATCTGAAAGTTGTGATGAATAATCATCCCATATAGATATACACAGGGCCTGAAGCATGGCATACCCACTCAAAAGAACAGAAAAAAACACCAAAATTATTTAATATTTCCAAAATCTTTGTAAAAGTTATTAAGACAGCATTTCACAGTTTGATCCATCACAAGCTCAAAACTAACTAACAGTGTAAAACCAAACAAGAGAACATCGTTTACGTATAGGCCTTTAGTACATATTGCAGGTTAATATGAAAGAGTGTGAGGTTTTAATAGTCATTCTGCATTGGTACCAGTTGTCTGTTGGTGGTTGAAAGTGTAATATGCTTGCAGTTCAGTTTTTTATGTTTGAATATGAGATATGTGCAGTCTCAGTGAAGCATTTAGTTAGCGGCATAAATAAAAAGTAGTGTCAAACATCAAAGCTTTCTTTTTTACACATTAAGGAGACTACTTGTTTTGTAGCTCCTTATATTTTCAGAGAATCTGTGAAAAAACATGATAATGTTTATCTCTTTTTTTCCTTGAGTTTAGGAACTGATTGTATTTTATATTACATACGTATTTTGTTTTGTTTTGTTTTGTTTTCTTAGGTACTGCACAATGGACTTGTGATGGAAATGAATCATCCAACAGCTGGGAAGATAGCTGTTCCAGGTTAGATGTTTAATCCTTTTTGCTAAATTAAGTTCTACACGACATCCTGAGTGGTTCCGGAACTCAGCTGAGGACATGACGCATCTTCACATTTCACTCAAATGAATAAAAGTTTAACCAGGCCAACATTTGTGCTCATAGTCATTCCAGTAGCAGAAAAATGGGTTAAAACGTGTGTCAGATTAGCTTCTGGTTTCCATCAGTCAGTTGTCATAACATGAACATGAATTTGATAATATTTGCAAACTCTCACTGTTAGAAATGTTACTTCTAAATCATCTACACAAATATGTGAATCTGTTTTTGATTTAGTTTGATTTTGCAAGTTACCCAGGCTTCTTTTAGGGACATTTCCGTTTAAAAGAAAAAAAAAAAAAAAGAGAAAGAGGAGGGAAATTTGTACTGAAGACTTAATGAAGCTCTGCCATAATGAAGTCTTAAATAGCTATTTTGTACTTCCAAAGAATACAGAAGTATATAAAAAAGTAATAAACTAGTTTGTCCTCTTTACAGGTCTAAATGGATCAGGAACTGGTGTAGCTTTCCTTCCATTAGACTTAGTTATGTAGTGGGGTTAAGTTCAACCAGAGCCATTATGAATATACAGATGTTTGCAGTTGGCTTGGTTTTGATAATTGATCCTTATCTGATAACCTGTTAACCATTGGGTCAATTTTTCTGCTTCTCTCTGCTTTTCTTTCTCCCAGACCACATTGAGAATTGTTTCCTCTTTCATTCAAAGCACTATGCCATGTCTAGTTTTATAAGAATTTCTCCTTACATTCTGATTTTCTGTGCTACTTTCACCCTCTGACGCTGCATCCAGTTGTCATCAATTTCAGTTGAATTGAGCACATGTAGTGTTAAGAAGAATTTGACCCATAAAATTTTTCTTAATACTCACATCCTGGAATTACACTGGGATGCAGAAAGAATTATTTGAAAGAAACCAATCCCATATTAGATCATGTTTTCTTCATGAATAGAGGGGGAGTTCATGTATGTGTATGTGTATTCTCCATATTTGCTCTTTATCACAGTTTTCATTCCACATTTGGTCTCGCTAGATTTGAATGTTTGGTTGACTGTATTAAAATATGCTTCTCTAATTTAGATGCACATATCTGGAAATAGCAATCCTTTTAAAAAAATTTTCTTACAGAAAAGTAATCCTGGTTTATTTACCCAAAATGAAAAGACAAGTAAAAGGTTTTTGACTTAATTCTTTTTTAAGAAGTAGAAATAAAAGCCTTACAGATGGTAGAGGAAGTGTGTAAGGTTTTCATGTTGCATACAATTTATAATCTATCTTAGAGAAAGGAAATACTCCTTAAGGGGATAGCTTAAACTGCAAGAAGAGGAAAGAGATGAAAGGAATGTTCTAATGTCTGTCAGCAGCGACAGAATGTATTGGCAAGAGGGTGAGTTCTTACATAGGTAAGCCATAGTGCTTCCCAAATCCTTAGTTATTTTTTTATTTTATAAACTAGTGACACTGCACTAAACTAAAATAAATCATCTTAGTCTCTAATGGTTTGCCATTTAGATGGACTTCTATGAAGAGTTTCTTGTATTGAAACAGATGGCTGAAATGATTATTGGATATTTGAGCAGGAAAAGTAGAATTCCGTCCTTTACTGGCATGGGAGAATAAGGAGGGGAGAGACAGGGGAGGAAAGGAGGAAGAGCACTCATTCAGTGTGAGCAGAATAGACCTATTGATATCACTGGAAAGACAGTGCATTACTCTGTCTCAAAACTAAAGTGAATTTGGCCACTGTTGATGATAGGTAATAAAAGTAAAACCTGGATTTGTCCTGCTCAATGATATAGCTGAAGAGTACAGGGAAAAGTGTACAAAGACAGGCTACAGTAGATAATTTCTTCTCAATGACAGTTAAAAATAAATTTTTTTTTAATGTGATTATATTTTAATATCTTGTACTTGATAGAGAACAAGTTTACTAAGCTCTCAGTTTCTGTCTCAGGATTGCTTATTAAGGAAAATTAAATTATTAATGTGAATGTTGAAACTGAATAGGCTGAAAATGTTTTTCTTTTAAGAGATTGGGGAGATTCTATTCCCAAAATAAAAATAGGTTGCTGTTATTTCTTAACCATATAAGCCAGATTTTAATGTGTCCTTTAGTAATTGAATTGGACATCACACTTGAGGCTCTTGACAGAGGTCTGACTTTTGCTGCCAAGTAAAGTTGTGAGTGCAGTGACAGGCACTTATTAAGTGGAGCGTGCTGGCAGATTTCAGCTCCAAGTATCACAGGTGGCCTCTGTGTCTAGCACATTGACTTGCAGTAGTCGTTCTCCAGGCATGTCCCCAGTTTGAGGGTTGATTCAAATCTGTGTATGAACCTTCCTTTGGAGATCTTGCAGCTTGAAATGGAGAGATTTTCCCATTGATATTAGTGTAGGCTACGTTTTTAATGTTGGACTTGGTAATTAATACTCCTCCTTTGCTTAAATATCTTTTGATATGGTTATTGAGTTTGGTTCTTTCCTTACTTTTCCCGCTTGCTGTTTTTGTGATTCCCAGCTTAAGGTATACTGTGTGCTGATAAGTGCATTAAAGGGTGAAAAGGGAGTGGGAGAAGTTGTACTACAAAGAACATTTTTCTAGTAATTTTTCGTTTCAGGATGTTTCTTTATAGTGGGAAAGAAAGAGACCTTGCATTTTGATATCTTTTGTTTCAATTATTCATGAAAAATGTGTACATACAAATACATTGCATGGCTGTTACTAGTATCAAGGTATCTCAGATTCAAGAAAAAATGTGAAAAAGAGAGTTCATTTTGTCTGACTAAGAGTGATTCTATAAAAGACTGTGAGAACATTCTGAAGAAAAATGTGCTTCTGTGGTAGTTCAGTGGTTTCATTAGGGTAATGTTTCAGCTATATAATTCCGTATATTCATGTCATGATGTTATTCTAGAAATGACATATACATACACTTCTCATATCTTACATAGAATGTGCAGCACTGTGAGAGGGCCCTGCTTTAGTCATTCTTGCCAGAACTGGTTCATCTGATTGTAGGGCTGAACTAATTAATCTTTTCTGTTTCTGTACCTGAAGGCAACTTCATTATCTTTAGTTCAGGGCAGTGCTCCAAAGGTGATCAGGAGCTGGAGCACCTCAGCTGGAAAGGTAGAGCCAGGGGAAAAGGCAGCCTCAGGGGCACCTGTCAGAAGCCCTTCAGTACCTACAGGAAGATTATCAACGTGAAGAGCTGTGTTCTTCATAGCAGCACATGGTAGGAGGTTGACGGACAAGAGAGATTCAGTCTGTGTATCATAAAAATCTTTTTCATCGTGACAACATCCAGGCAGTGCAGCAGGTTTTCCAGAGAGGTCTGCATACTCTGTTCTTAGACATTTTCAAGGAACAGCTACGTAAAGCCAGGGGCAACCTGATCTGACCTAGGACAGGACTCTGACCTGATCCAAGTAAGAGTGGAGTCCTCCTGAAATCCTTTACAACTTGGATTATGTTCTTATTCAGTGATTAACATTAGTATCTCTTCCTCAGCTCTGTTGTGCTTAGCCCTTTCCACAGAGATCTGAAGGAGAAATGACACATTTTAATCAAATGAGAAATGTAGAGCACAGAAAGTAATCTCAGGGACAAAAAAAAAAATGTTTTGTACAGTGCTAGATTGCAGATGATACTAGATGGCACAGAGACACTACAAGTAAGTGAAGGGACAAAATTTTGAGAAGTTTTAGCATCTGGGTTAGTCTTGAACTACTTTGCCAACGGGTAATGGACTTTACAAAGAGTGGTAGTATGTGGATTTCTGGAAGCCACTGAGTATTCTGAGTGCCCATATGGAGCACAATGGGTGCTCGCAACCCATACTGATTACATGGAAAAAAACCGAATGGATGCAATACAGTCCTTCCCAAACCTTTTCAATTACAGTCCACTTATATGGTTTAGGCAACTCAGATAATAATACTCCCAGCTTCTGCATTATCTAGTCTCTAATGTTGACTTTTAAAGGCTGCTGGTTGTTTTTTAAAGTCAAAATGGTGTTTTTATTATTTTTTTAATGAGAAAACCACTATATATTCAGCTGTCCCTAACAAACTAACCTTTTTAGAATTTATTAACTAGGAGGAACCTTTGTGAACTAAATTTCATTTCTGACCCCTTCTAAGCCTTAGCAAACTGGGGATTTGGATATAAGCCTAGACTTCGGAATCATCTCTGATCAAACAGGAAGCAATATAACTGTAGAAATTGTGTAAATCACCTCTTCCAGACAAAACAAATATTCTTAATTTTGATAATGTTTATGTTGTATGTTCTTCTCATCCCCATTTCCTCAGCATATAAACACAATCCCTTTCCTTTGGCCCATCATGTGCATCACAAGGACAACTTTATTGCTCAGAAAGGCCAGTTTCATACCTGGCTTCATAATTTCCTTCTGTGCTCTTGAGATAAAGTTTTTGGGGGAGTACTCCAAGCTCAGTTAGTGCGGGATTCCTCCTTGACATAGATTTCTTGGACTGAATTCAGGAAATTTATCTTAATTAATCAACCCACTCAGGAGAAATGTCCCTTTTTCCGGTCTTCTCCTGTCAGTGTGCATTACAAATATACTACTGAAACAGGAAAGAAATTTTTTTTCAGAGGTAGACTTTTCCTGTTGTATGATTCATTAAATGGTGTCATGGTTCCGTGGAGACTAATTGCTATCAATCTCTTAGAAGAATGGTTTTAAAGAATAAGACAAAGAGGCAAGAAATCTAATAAGACTTCCCTATTGTGCCACAGATTTCTTCCTTAACCTTGGACAAATCACTCTGCGTCTTACCGAAATAATTTTTTGTAGTTTTTGGATCTTAGTTAGTAGTTGAAAACTACTTTGAGTCCTCAGGGAAGGAATTTCTTGGGAAAACTCTTTTTGTTATTTTAAATATTTATTTCTGTTTGTTATATATGTGTTTATACCAATTTTCTTCATGTATGTGGAAGACTAGTTAAGGAAACAGTGGTGTGTCTATGTATTTGATCAGAGCGTTTCAATACAGGGAGCAAATATGGCTATTAACGATACATGCTATCTTTTTTTACCATTTAATGTAAGTGTAGTAGAGGAAGCTTCAGTAGGACTATAATGCAGAGAAAAGTGACTTCCACACGGAGGAAGTTTGCAGGAAATTAAGGAAGTCTGTACTCCAATCCATTATTTCCTGCAGCTAGGAGATCCTTCAATATAAGAACAACAACATAAAAAATCTCAACAATTGTTTTGAGAGCCTTTGCTTAAAATTCTGATCCTATCTGCTTCTCATCAGGTATTTTTTTCATATGTGTGTGCCTGTGTGAGTGTGTGCATGCATGTGCATAACCAATGTTGATTGAAAAATTTTAATTTCACTTCACTATTTATGGTACATTGGAGACAAACAGCTTCACCAGCATAACCATTAACTCATTCACCTTTTTTAGTCATAAGGGCTGACTATTTATGTCTTTTACATTCACAGAGCTGATTTCAATTTTGAGGAGTCCATGACCATTACAGGAACTTACACAAATAATGTATGACAGCTCACCTAGCTATCCTCAAAATACTTTAAAAAATTTTAATAAATATATAAATAGTATATTCATACTGATTGCAAAAGCAGAAAAGAGATGGTGGGAATGGCAAGGAATATGTTACTGGCTTCAGGATTATGTAGAAAGGCTAGTGCATCTTTTTAATGAATAATGCTTTAATTTGGAATCTTTCATCTTCCTCCACATGTCCTAAGCTATACTAGGATTTTCTTTAAACTGGACATAATTCTGATGGAAAGTCAATTCAAGAGTAACTCATTGCTGTCACATGGCGGGGGAGGGAGAGGGTGAAAGCTGAAGTATTGACTGAATAGCCAAATAAACTAATGAGTTTCCCACCAATGTCATTGTCCTAGAATTCAGCTTTGTCTAAAATGATGTGGTTTTTTCTTCTGTTTGAATGTGTTTCCCACTTCTTTCTTTATAAATAACAATAACTTAGAAAGTAGTTTCTTAACGCTCACTCTGTAACAAGCATAGCCAGGTGCTCACACAGTTCAGGGTGTGTGATTATAAAGATATGTCTGCATGCCTCAGGTGTATTGTAAAACAGCCAAATTACTTCAACGCCCATACATTTTTCATATATCTTTATGATCTTTAATAATTATTGGATAAGAAAAGGAATCTACTGTCAGTTAAAAAAGGGGTTGGTTTCATTAAATGTAAGAATATGTTTTAAATATTTAGATGATTTTACTTAATCCCTAGGATACTGAGTAGACTAATCCTCATTTGTGTTTCCTTCATATCATCTTGACCCAAGCCCTGCCTTCCCAGCAATGGTAAGAGTCATCTGACTTATCCTGCTTTCTGTGAGTCTAGACTGAATAATTTTGTGGTCAGCACTGGCCACTAGGTCATGTGCTTTGCCTTTTTGTCACATTGACCATAGAATGTGATCAATTTGACTCTTTCACGTATGTTTGACTATAGTTTGTCTTTTTCAGAAGTCCTCAAGAGATGGAAAATTTGCCAAATATCTACACCTGTCTTTAAAAGCCTGATTAATTTTATTGTTAAAAAAACCATGACCTCCAGTTTAACACAGAAAATATCTTTTTTGTATGTTTCATGAGGTTTAAATACTTTTTGTACCATGAAAGTACTTACATGACCAAAATTTTATCTAGATAACTTTTTGACAAGCTATGTAGGGTAAATTGCCCAGGTCTTTACAGGTCCTTTGTGTAAGTACAGTGCAGTTACAGTTTTGTAACTCAGTTTTTTTGTTGTTGTTGGGGTGG